>JAPEVF010000086.1:0-63723 GCA_029747585.1 Pleurotus djamor | reverse complement strand
TGAACTRCACCTTCTAGCCCTGACTCAACACAACATCGTCTTCCAAGCTCAGGTMATGGGTCGTRYMAGAGACGCAATCATCGCCGGCACATTCCCCCAATACCTCAAAACCTTCTTCAAAGCCTACTTCGGAGACAACGGCTATCCCGAGTGGTGCGTTAATGCATTACGCAGYGTTGGTGTTGATCTCCTCGAAGACCCCGAGAGTAAGACCATACCAGGCAGTGGTGCGAAATGGGAGTACTCCGATGCATCATGACTTTTACCACGAGAGTAAGCAACCTCTACACAACATTTAATAGCAAAGAAGATAYAAAAGATATAAACAARCGAAGYAGGCRGTTTATCGTCTGCCTCGTTTACTTGGCCTANGAGTTTTTAGACCTTTTGTTGTCGGTCGATTTTTCTGTGTTTGCGTATYTGATCGACWGTCTTGAGTTCCGTCTTGACTCTACCCATYGATTTGCCTTGCGACCGGGCACCGAATCTCTTGTTGCCTTTCTTCGCGGGAGACGCCTCTGATTCACCAACAGATTTCTCTTGTTTCTTCTTGATCTGTCGAASTTTCCGATCATAGTCYTTGCTGAGTTTGTCGAGRGGCTTCGCTTCAACGGTCTTGTTATGTTTGAACCGTTTGTTCCCYCGTCCTATGAAACGATTCGAGGTAACGTCATTCTCAGCCTCCCCAACTCTCGGAATGTCAACGCGAGCCTTGGCTTTCCACTCATCAAAYCGACCGCTTCGATATGTCGCGGGGAGCTTGGTGCCACTTTCGGTTTTGACGAGCTTGACGTTGTCAGCGCCGACACCATCGCCTTTGATGAATTTCTTTTTCTTCTTGTCCCAAGTGAGTTGTCGACGCTTGCGGTCAGCAACACCCTCGTCGCCTGTGAGATCGAATGTTGCTCCTCGTGCCTGCTCGACGAACGAAGCGCCGTCCGTCAGAGAATACCTATTTCGCGAAAAGTGAGGACATGGGCAGCCAAAAGATGAGAAGGTCGACTTACCCTTTCTCTGTTGTAGCGTCTTTTTGGTAATGCGACATGTAGAACTCATTATCACGGTAGCTAGACTGGTCGAGCTTGAAGGCAGACTGGTATAGATTTTCATCARAGGGAATAGAARAGTTAATTAGGCAGGAAAACCGTACATTTATTTCATCTTSATTAGCGAGCTCCAAGGCCTGTCGAGGCCTGTCTTCGTCGCCGTCTTCCTCATCACTGTCACCCTCTACTGCTATAGGTGCTGGAATCAACGCCCTTTGCCTAGATTTGTCAAGAGCCTTCCTGCGATCCTTCATGAGGGCAGCCGTCGCCGCATTTCCTTTTGTCCCAATCTCCAGCACRGTTTCAGAAGGCTGGAAAGAATTGACAGCTCGTAACAGRGCCTGTCTCTGGTCTTCTTTCTTTCGTTTTTCCTGTGCATCCGACCCACGGAGAAGGACTGGGTGTACACCACTCTCYGCACCGGCAAGCATCCATTTCTTCTCTTTCGTCATCTCCTTCGCCCGTTTGTAGCTCGCCGGACTGGCCTTGCCGCGGCTCCGTTCGTACATCGCATGTCCRCGTTTCATCACCTCCCTGAGTGAAGGTAAGGAGTGATTGATGTCTTCCAAGCTTCGAAGGTATTCTATATCCTCATCGGTCTGCTCTCGAGTGAAGGTGCCAAGWATAAGAGACTCTGTGTAGACATGGTCGCCATCATCCGTGACCTCGCTCTTCAAYGGGCGTCCRAGGAAWAGYTGKAGRTCCARGAGATACGGKAGTTCGTTGTTGGTGACGAARGACCAAGCCCATCCTTGCCGACCTGCACGCGCTGTGCGACCAACACGATGGACGAAGACACGCGCACCTTGCGGGAAGTCAAAGTTGACGACGTTCTCTAGAACAGGGATATCGATACCGCGAGCAGCGACGTCCGTCACGACAAGGAYATTRGTCATTCCACGCCGGAACAAGTCCATTTGATGCGTACGGGCGGCTTGGTCGAGTGACCCGTAGATGTGCGAGACTGCATAACCAGCGGTAGARAGGAGATTGGTCAGATACTCGACGTGATGCTTCGTAGCAGCAAATATCAGAGTCTGGTGAGGTGCCGTAGCGTGATCTTTCCTCGAAGCTTTTCCCTTTTTCTTCTTATCTTCCGTATCCTTTTCTGGCATCTCTGGTTTCCCTAGTGGAACCTTGATCACATCACGAAGCAGAGCAATGAGACACGCATCCTTCTCAGCTTGTTTTACCGAAAAGAACGCCATTTTCAAGTCGGAGCTAATTTTGCTCTCTGCGTCCAAACGCACGAGCTTAGGATCCTGTAAGCCAGCTTTGGCGAATTCTACGAGGGATTTTGGGAGAGTAGCGGAGAAGAGGAGTGTTTGCCGATGTGTTGGAAGGCGTTGGATAATTTCTGTCAAGGCTGTTTCGAAACCCATCTCGAATAGTCGATCAGCTTCGTCAAAGACCAGGTACTGGACAGACTTCAAGTCAAGATTCATTTCGACAATGAGATGCAGAAGTCGACCAGGAGTCGCGATGATTCTTTGGTCGTGGTCAGGACGAGCTATGTTTGAATTGGAAACAAATGAACTTACACATCAGGATTGCTTGTTATCATCTCGAACTGCTCGTCCAAGCCCTCACCACCGACAATGAGCCCCCATCGAAGATTTTGGCCTTTCTTGGCGTCGTCTGTGTCCTTGCTATCACCAGCATGATCTCCCTGGCTACTATGCCAACCTCTAGTCAGCTCCTTGCCGACTTTGAGGATCTGCAGCGCCAACTCTCGCGTAGGTATGAGGATTAAAGCTCTTGCACCAAACGTGGTAGAATGGCGGGCACCAAGTCGTTGCACCAATGGAATCATGTAGGCCAAAGATTTTCCTGAGCCAGTTCTGGCCATTCCTACCAAGTCTCGTGGAGGATTTGAAAGTAAGAGAGGGATTGACAGTCGCTGGATCGGGGTAGGGATACGAAAGCCTTGCAAGGTCAAGGATCGCAAGAGCGATGGATGCAGGCCTGTATGAATTCTAGTCTCAGTACGACGAGATATGCATCCATAATGGTACGCACCCATGCTCTGGAAGCTGCCTCCTCCAACTTCCCCCTTCACCATCTTGGCTTTCCCCTTGACCTTCTTGATCATCTCAGTCCCACTTTTGATGTTGCGCTTTGCGATGGACTTGGAGATCAGCTCGTTGAGGGCGTCGTCGTCATCGTCACTGTCGCCTTCTTCGTCTGAAAATTGTTCATCGTTCTGGGGGAGCTTGGACTTGGTCAATGCAGAGGAGATATCAATGTCTTGGTCGTCGTCCGACAACCTGGAAGGTCCAGCGACGGATTCATCGTCCGAATCACTTTCATACTGACGTTTCCGTGCAGACATTTTTTGCTGAACTTGGAGGAAGGATGTGAGTGGCCTCCTCGATGAGGCATATGTTTCCCACGCCTCTCCGAGACCTGATCCATGCTTCCGCGGAACTCTCTTCACCGTCCCCCGCACTTCGTTGCCACTTTTCTTGACCGTTCGCTAAATGGCTAGCTTAATGTTTCGGTCATTTTCCGAGTTTCTCAGGAACACTCAACGCTGCTACGCCTCCTTATGAGCCCCAAAGCACACCCATCGGAGTTTGTGTCCCCACAACACAAACTTCGTTGGTTCAACGGAAGTGAACTAACCAAATACGATTCATCCCAGTCCATTCATCCAACGTCCCCTCAGATGATGCAGATTGAGGTAGTAGGATGAAACCAGTGCGTTGTTCAACGCCTCCTTCCTTCAATGGTGACCCAGAGCTGACTTCCTTTCCAGCCTGGTGCGTAGAAGTGGTTATGCGGCATGGGTGCTTCCCAAACATACTCGAACACATTCAGCTTAGATACGGGTGTGAGATCATAGCATCGATGGCGCATGACCCGGGCGAGTTCCAACTTAAGTGAAGCAAGTAACGTGTCGCAGGGTCCAAGACTCAGACAATAAACATACCGGCGGCTCACAACCACAACCGCCCCTTGACACCAACAACTTCGCGTTTCGTCCATTTGCAAAGATACAGACAATAAACGATCCAAATCCTATAAATTCATCGATGCACAACATATCCACCAATATCGGAACATGCCTCGCTCACACCTACGCTTCTCCACAGACTCTCAACTCACCATAACTGGCCGACAACCATGTCCCTCGTATCATTCATACATGGGCGGGGACATGCTCCTGGGCCATCCAACTCCCGAGAACCCCGATCGACTGGAGCCACCACCCAACTACCGGCCTCATAGCATCCTACCCCCGTCTTTTGAACAAGCAGTATCACCTCCCCCACACTCCCCCGATGCAACCGATAGTCAAGATGCGCGCATCTCGCACCAGTTTTTCCTCGACTCCAAGAAGATCACCTTCACCCTGCTGAGCAGAGCCACATCAACCCAAAGCCAGCCCCTGTTTTTAGAAGGTGACAACGTCCAAGGAAGTGTCATATTAAATCTGGAAAAAGAAGAGTCCGTTCAGGCTATCAAAGTAGCGGTAAGCTCGTTTCCGGACCTCCTAGCAGAGAATCTACTAATTGTATGTGTGATAGGTGCGAGGCAAACTTCTTACTGGTTCAGGAGCGCAGACCCACGTCCTGACTTTCCTGGACGTCTCCAATACAATCTGGGATCGGTTGCACCCTCTCCACGCGCTCAACTCGGCGTCCGTTTCGTCGATGAAAGACGGAAAACTTACTCCCGGAGAATACACCTTCCCTTTCTGCTTCCCCTTTCCCTCCGGCGGAAGCATCACTACCCCAGGTTGCCTTGCGTCACACCTCCCACATACTTTTCTGGAAAAGGGCCTAAATGGTAACATTCAATACGACGTTGAGATGAGGATAGTAAAGGGCAAATTCAGAACTGATCTCAAGTATGCTTTTCAATAATGGCGATGTCGGGCATGGATCACTCACACTCATTGGTTGCTGGTTGTGTCCATTCTCTAGAATCCGGACGATGGTCGCCCATATTCCCAGAATTGTGGCCAAGCGTCTACCGCCACTGCGTCGGCAAGCTTACCTCTCGAATACGTCTTTATTAGGGCCAAGTGACTCTCCAAATGAAGAGTGGCTTACGCTGGAGCATGTTACGATTCGAGGGAAAGTTTTTAACTCTCGTCCGGCAGAGGTACAATGTGTGGTGAGTGCAACTCTTCCCTCGTGCGCCTCCCATGGATGTAATAAATCCTAATCTCTTTCGACAGCTCTCACTTTCAAATCCCGTGAGTCTCTTTCCCTGCCCGCAAGGCCCGTATTGCCAGATTGTGCGAGACAAAGNTTTTTTGCGAACCGCGGTGGCGACATGCTATCTCTTCACATTTTGACGTATCCGTTACATCCTCACTTACCCCTTGCCTACTTCTTCCCAGTTATCGTACACCCGTGGTACAGTGATACCTTGTCACCTCACCATCACAAGTTTGGATTCACAAGCTCTCGATCTGCTGGCTTCTTCCCAAGCAATAGACGTACGGTTACGTAGAGAAATTACCTTTTCTCTTACATCCCGTACGTTAGGGAACAAGAGAGTCCCGATACAGACGTCGGTGGATGACGTGGAGTCGGCGGTTTGGAAAGCTTTCCCCTGCAGTGGCGGCGATGGGAGAGGAAGTTGGGGCGCTGTGAGGAAGTTTGAGGGAGAAATACACTTGTCGAAGGAGTTGCAGCCCTCGAGTGATTTTTCACTCGTCACAATCGAGGTACGTAATTTCAATCCTTCCGCTAGGATTTTTTTTTCACCTCTCATTTTTGCTTTTGCGCCCGTTAACCTTGTTCACTTCAGTACAATGTCGTTCTCCTCCCATTCGACGTCATTGGCTTTACGCCTGAAGCCGAGACTCCGGCTGCCTCGCAGTCGGTTGAAATTGTCACGGACCACCCAGCGGGCCCTCGACCCAGACGCTATCTGCCTCCTGCGGAGCGCAAAGAGCGCCGACTGAAGGGGCGTACGAAACCGGGGGTTTCAGACGACATCGACTTAATGAGCAACATTGGGTCATTCAGCGGCTCGTTTATGTGACTTCATTCTGTTACTCGGGTACATGGACTCTTCTATCGTAGGCTGGTACCGTCTGAGCCAGGTAGCCGACTATTCGCAGTTTTGTTTCAACCTTTTTGATCCCCTCTATATCCCATGGTTCATCTCCGATGGCAAGTAAAACTGGAGGTCTCGATGTGATAGGAAGACATTGAGTTAAACTCTGGAACTTCTTCGGAGCGAGGGTGCATGGTTTTCATGGCCTTCTGTCGGGCACTGCTTGTAGGCCTGAGACATTCCGAAAAGGAGGCATCATGATGTGTACTTGATAAGGGTGGTACGTGGTCAGCGAGTGGTCAGGCGACGATATCTTTCTGGTATATTCCTCAGACCTTACGAACCTGTGGGTAAACGGCCCACCTAGCCCTCCGATGATGCAAAGGATATTTCGTCAGGAGAGCCCCTAAAGCTATAATAAAGTATTCGAGCCGACGCCGATGAACACGAGTCGAGCGGAAGGACTGTGAAATTTGTCGATGCACGGTTTCCATTGCCCGCACGGGTGAAAAAGTTCATGTTCCTGCGAATCCCGTTGGTAAAGCCTGGCCAATTTGGCAGAGCCTCTTCGACGCGGCTCCAAGGTTAACCAGTGCATCGGGTGGGTAACCGTGGGTTGCATCGGGAATAGCCATAGCCTTCGGAACACGCCAAACCATGGAAGTCTATAGCCCTATGGGCATTAATATTAGCTCGCGGCCTGCGCGACGTCACACTTTCGGACAACATATATAAGCTGCTGCAATCCGCTCTCAGTCCCTCAGCACCCTCAGCTCTTACAACCCCTCACATCTTCCACAACCTCCTACCCAACGACAATAACGAAAATGTACTTCACGAAAGCCATCCTCGCCTCTGCCATCTCCACCCTCGCCCTATTCACCTCGGTGGCCAATACTGCACCAGTCGAGATTAGGGACGTCTACGTACCTCCCATTCTCTACCCCAACGCAGAGACCGTATGGAAAGTTGGCCAGCGCCACAATGTTACCTGGTATGACCAGTTAGCCTTTGGGATCCTGCACCAGTTACTGACAGATATTTAGGGATACTTCCAACCCACCAAGGCAGATCACCAACAAGTTCGGGACCATCTACGTCAGACAAAATGATCTGACCGACGTCGGTTAGCTGGCTCGGATATTCGAATCGTGAACCCTTACTTACGATATCATCACAGACCACCCTCTCGCCTCTGGCTTCGACATCCTCCTTGGTAGATACGAGATCACGGTTCCCAACGTTCCCGGCGAAGTTGAGCTCGTCCGTGAGTACTCAATACTATGACAGACTTGCACAAAATCTCATTCGCGTTGACAGTTATGGGCGACTCTGGCAACTTCAGCCCCAAGTTCATGATCAAGCACTAATTCACGCCAGACTTCACAACTAATGCCAAAATCTGTTAATGATTGCACTCACGCTTTGTACAATGGACACTGCACACGGACTTCTTGGACTTGTAACCCCATCGGACTTGTATCATAACTTGTAATGGACTTGCACGATGTACTCCCGCTATATCATCATTCCATAGTAATCACCTAATAGTTGCCAAAAATATACACACTCACGAACTTGCTTTATGACATTGCATCGATATGCTTGATGTGTTTTCTTGGGTAGTACCTGATCAAATCAACCTATAATTGCGTCGTTACCTACCTGCAAACTGGCCTTTCGACCATCACAACTTTTCGGACAGCATGGGCGTTCAACGCCACGAGAACGTAAGTGCCCACTCACGTATAACTCTATCCATGCGAATAGCACATCCAGGCACACACACCCAATATAACACCGCCGAAAGATCTCACAGCTCCCCACAAATCTATGCGAGAGTCAAAGAGTGTGACCGGAAACGAAGAAGGTTTAAGTTGGATTATATTCGCGACGAGGCACACCAGACCCTCGTGTAGGGATTCCAGATGTACTCGAACCGGAACCTATTGTCGATCTCTTGGTACCGCTCTGCGAGGTTGAGCTAGGTGCTCGACTTCTAGTGCTTGGACCTATGCCACCTGTCCATGAGCAAATAATTCCACCCGAATAGAATGATCGCCATCACCACCCCAGTAAAGGATGTGATGAAACTCACCAGAACTCGCACTACTTCCTCTCGTAACCCCTCTGGCTCCCCGCATCGATGCTCGCGTCCCTCTTACCCCCGTCACCCCTCCACGCGCACTAAGCTTTGCCTGTCGTTCATTCTCAATTCTGGCTTTCTCCCGTGCTTCCATGGCCTCTCTTTCCTCACGCTCCCGTCGCTCTTTTTCCTTTTGCAACGCGTGAGCACGCTCTTGAGCTTCTTTGCGAGCCTGCTCTTCAGCAGCTATTCGTTCTTGCTCGAGCAAGGCTTCATCCTGTATCAATGATTGACGTCTCAAATGCCTGCCACTTTGAGAGGATAGATGGAAGGTAGACTCACGGCTTCTGATCCTTGCCACTCTTCGTCAAAGATCAAGCGGGAAATATCCTCCGACTTGGAGAGCATAAGCATGTACTGGCTCAGTAGAGCATCCGTATCTTCTAACTGGCTAGCTATGCGCTTTCAGGGGCACGGACATTTCAGTAAGCCGACTCTTCAAGTCGAGGATTGAGTGTAGAGACGCACCTCATTTGCTAATCCCGCCTCTTCTAGCGCCTCATTGAATGCGGCGAAGGCAGCATTCAGCTTCTTGAGAATGAACACATCAGACCGTAACTTGTCCTCCCTTGAACGTTCCATGATCCGCTTGATTTTCTCTTGATCAATGGTTTCGTCTGCTTCTTCATCGTTATCATCCTCGTGGCCTTGTTCAAGGCTATCACCCTTATTGTACTCGTCTTCGCGTGTCGGCGTGGCCGGTGCGCGTTCAGAACGCGCTAGAAGACTGAATGGACGTGGCATGTTGAGTTCGTCGCGATCTGAGATGGATAACTCGGATATTGAGAGATCGTCACCGCCTGGTCCAGTATCAGAATGAGACCGAAGTAAAGGAGACTCTGACATGAGTCTGCTCGACGAGGGAAGTCTGGGCATGGTAAATGAATCAAATGAGTCGTCCATGTTGTGGGTTGATAGAAACGTTGAGTAGGTGGATATGTGGGATGAAAGGGCGAGGAGTGATGGTGGGAAAGAGACGTCACGCGTCATGCATAAAACCATGGTCATAAATAAAATAATACTACAATATTTCGGAAGACCCCATCTAAACCTACAAAAGTACTCTTCTACGCGTCGCTATAACCTACAATAACCGACGAGAGGGAAAAGGAAAATGGGGACGCATAGGAGAACTGGAGGGAAACATACGAAAACGGAAATACAGTCGATTCGGCGATACTGATAATCGACAACGATTTGGAGGAAGATAATTACGATTGGACGAGAATTGGGCTCGAAACCTGCTTGGGGGTACATGCACGAGGAGATGGCCTCGAAAACATGCTTCCTCTGGTATGCCAGCGGTATGTAAGGAAACGCAAACCCACAACGTCGACAGATACTTACGTTGTGTCTTGAGGAACTCTCGTCTCCTGGTGGATAGGTGAGCGAGGATCAAACTTTGCATCATGCACATCAGGCTTCACATGCGAAGGCGACTCGGGCCAGTTGACTTTTTCTAGATGCTTCCTGAGTCGGATCCTGCTTGCACTTTCAGCTGGACTTTCAGCTGGACTCTTAGCACTACGAGGACTGGGTTGGACAGGCTCTTCTTCGGACTCCTCTGAGTCGCTGGCATGAACGGAATAGATGGGAAGGTTAGCCTTGTCGATCTTGAACATGTTTCTTAAGGAATTCGTGCTGATCACGCTAGGCGAGCGCAATGTAGTGGATGTAAATCCGGTCTGCATGTTGAGTGGGCTAAGAAGGGGCTGTCTCGGCACGCTTTTTGATGTTGACGCGACGGGCGAAGAACTCGATCCGCGTCGATCTGGACGAAGTGTCACATTACTGAAGTTTCGAACAAGGCTTGGGGAAGGAGATCTAGCGGCTCTGCCTGGGGCTGAGATGAGTGGCGCATATCCTGTACGCTTTGCAGGTGGTATAGGGTAAATGGGCGCAGGGTCATCTAGGTCGAGTGGTTCCACAAGAGACGAATCAGAGTCTGAAGAGAATGGCGGCGACTCTGGGCATGTGACGGCAGACACCGACGAAGCAGAGGAATCACTTCGCCCGCGAAGGATGGGAGCAGAAATCGATTCTGGCTCGTATGTGGATCCACGAGGAGCACGTGGGACTGAGACTGGCTGGAGCAATGTGCTCGTGGTAAGATCGTGCTGCCGTTCTCGACGCGCAGAGGTCCTTGACGCGTGGCGTCCCTCATATTCCCGAGGGTGCGTGCTCGCGACATCCGTTAGTGTGTAATTGTGCTCCGACCTGAGAGGTGGAGGAGGCAGAAGGAGCCCATTAGAGCCCATTGGTATATTGATCTGTGAAAGGTGACGTGGACTTTGTGATTGTACAGAGGCATTTGAACGCCTGCTCCTACTCGGTTCATTTCGACGCTGTGGAGAACTCGTACCGCCTGGACGAGCAGTGTCCCTCGTACGGTTGTGTCGGGGTGAGTGAGGAGGCGTCATGGTTTGAGTGCCTCGTCCAAGGTGACTTCCAGACGCGAAGTTAGGCAGCGTCTGACTGCGTGATGGCATTGGCACAGATTCGTGGTTTGGAACTGTCACTGCGGAGGCTGACCGCGAGATGGTTTGGCTCAGTCCGGCTCCGATAACTCTAACATACCCAGCATCTTTGGCCGCGTTATACCGGCGGTGTGCCTCTGCTTCGTCATGGTAGCCTTTCCATATAGCGCCCTTCACTTGCACAAGTGGGGCTACCATCAACCTGAAAGTTACACAAGCACATTAGGCGATACCGTTGACAAAGCAGAAGAACTGAAGCATGAAGAACTTGCCAATCGTCGAAAACGCCGACATCCATCCCTCTAGTGACGACGTACCAGTCGTACGCCATTTTTTTGGTCTTGTCACCGTGAAAAGAAAGCTTTAAAGGCAGAACGGGAAGGAGTCAGAAACGAAATTAGCTACGCACGGACCACCGTGTAAGACGGGGAAAGCCGATTATTTCGGTTCCTTTTACGCAACCGCTGGGAACGTGGTCGCATGCGCGTCATCCCATCGTCATAGCCGGACCTCTTGGTATACTATCACAGGCTAGGAGATAGCATAAAAACTCTGGGAATACACGAGAATTACGCGAGAAACATTTCACGTAAGCCCCCTATACTGAGCCTCGCGTTATGCAATTAATATTTGAAATATTTTCCTCGTATTTCGCCAGACATTATGGGATGAAGACGGTGATTTTTCGCGGACCATATGTATGAAAAATTTAGCGTGTTGCTCTTGTAATGTCTGTATACTTCTTGCGTATGATCACCTGTAATATTTGAACATTTCAAGACGTTCTGGTTGCACAATGATTGAGTAATGCTCGGGCCAGTATGCAAGGAAAATGTGTTCGATACTTAGTAGAACAATCTCGTATTTCATCCTGTACTTCTCGCGTGGAGACCTCGTATGCCTTCACCCTTTACGTCGTCAAGACGCAGGCAGTATTTGATGTTAGGGTCACGTGTTGGTCATGTGCTGAACGCGTTTCATGACCAAACAACACGCAAACATTATGCGATCCTTTTGTGGGAGCCATATGTGGTATATTTGCAGGAAATATGTGATCCTTATTGAGTCCATGGCTTCCATAATTCCTACAGAATACACAGCCCATTATGCGAACATTACGCGATCCTAGTCCCGAGGCTTCTCCATCACTAAGGTCGTCTGCTAAGAAGGCGCGGGGTCGAGCAGAAAAACCAGTCCGTCGCATCCATGGAAAGCAAGTAAATGTAAAATTGTGCCCCTTCCCTACAATGAGATAAAGGCGTCAGTAAGTGTTTCGGAGCGTTTCGAAAAGAAATACACGTACTGATTTATGTTTATGTTCTTGTAGGTGTCCCCCCCAGCTAAACCTCGAAACTTCCCTTCCCTCCCTTGCTACCCTCCCGGTTGGGACGTTTCCTCCATCGTCCACTCACACGCTCCGACCGGTACATGACCTGCTACTCCGTCGTCGCTGATTTTCCTGATACCGTGCCGGAATTCACGATGTGCGTCAGGCGGCGTCGGGGAAGTGGGTGCATACGCCTAAGAACACTGGTAAGTCGTCTGTAGCATATACGAAGCAAAGGAAACACGAGAAAACTCACCCGCTCATTTTCAGTTCTGTACAGCCACTTGAGGGTTTGATGATGGGGTGGTAGCTGACTATTGGGGAAGGGGAGAGGCTTGGTGACGAGATTACACGGCTTTATGAGCAGTATAGGGTGAAAGGTCAGTGAGTTGGATGAGTTTCGAAGCGATAAAACGTACCAATCATGTATTAGGTAGGCTTGAGAGGTTGGAGTTGCAGGGGAGAGAAGGGGGAAGTCCTTTGGGGGCGAAGAACGGCGCCAGTATCGTAGGATGGGATCGAGAGGAACGATAAGGCACATCGTCGGGCGTGGTATCGCTGGGAGATTGTGGAATATGTCGAACAGGCCTTCGAATACTGGCGATACCAACGAGAGGATGTCCTTGAACACTCGGAAATCACCTCTTCCATTTCCCGTAGACTGTGCACCCCAGTTCCAACTCAACGTCCCAGGTATTGCAGACGTTGACAAAGGTGATGGCAAATGTGAAGGTGAGCGTCGACAGGAATGTGCTGAGATGGGCTTGAGGATATAGACGGCGAAGAGAAGAAGAGGCGACGGGCGCCAAAATCGATCTGCAACCTACATACTACACGACATCGACATCAGCGACAACATTATGTTCGAATCTGCACATACGGCTCACCAAGTTAATCCCATCAAAGCGTACATCGCGGTTCGCTTCATCTGTCACAAGTACAAGAGCGTGCTTGCTGAAGGCCAGAGCGCCATCATCGTCGTTCTGTGAGATTCCTGCATTCCGACGCCCCAGGCCGTTGGTTCCTTACACAACTTTTCAGCGACGCAGAGATTGACAGGACAACGAAGAAACTCACCGCTTCAGCAAATGTGTATTTTGGAGGGGAGGGTTCGACCTTGGCGTATACAATCACGGTAGTGGAAGGGGAGGGGGAGGTCACAGGCGCGTCCTTGGGTAGTAACGACGTATTCAATCACAGGGATTGTGACCAGGTGAGTAGCTGGATCTGCTGCGGGCTGTCCACGGTGTTCATGATCTGTATGTAGGTATGCCATGCTTAGGACTTCGCGTCAATCTGCTGTAGGGATATGAAATACACAACGACAACTCACTTTCAGAGCTCCGTATCTTTGACGGCGCAACACTTAGTTCAGCATCAGAGTGAATCACACCGGGGGTATTCCAGACACCTGCGTCACTTAGAGGAATTCACGTCAATCTTGACCGCGGCCGTCCATGGTTGCGGCCAAAGTTCTCATCCCGTTCGGTTGCTTACCGGTGGGAATGGTGCCAACGTTCGTTTGTGGCGAGCACCTTCGCGAACAGGCTGGGTGAGACCTCATGCAGAGGTCCTCGATGGTAAACGCGTCGAAAAGTTCACTCGAGGGTACTTCACGACGAATACTTGTGGACATGGCATCGCCAGCGTTCACAAGAAGCGATTGGAATGACACTGTGCAGTTCGAGAGAATCCCCCTGGTGACAAAGTACCCTCACAGAGCTGGTGGATGTCGAGCCTTCGGGGAGAAATGCGAGCAAAGGTTAGTTGAACCCAGTCTTATCACTTTCGCTGTGGTACACTCACAGAAACTTGCGCCCTGACGTTATCTGATTTTCAGAAGCCTCGAGTTGGAATTGTCCCGTCCAACTGATGGCTTTTGGGGCAAGAAAACGAAAACTGTGAGATGGGGGATTAGCGCATGCTTCTCCAGGTCTGGATAATCTCACACAGAGTTTCGAAATTCTCTTTGCAACCAGGCCACGGGTTCGCATGAAAGTTTAATGCTAGGCAACGAACGGTCGAACAATTCACGTTGCAAAGACCGGTTCGCGATTCCACATTCCACTGCAGATTCCGGTGAGTAAGAGCCAGCTACACTAGTAAATGCGACTTCCCCACTCACCGTGAATATTACAGTCCTCCTTCGATTTAAAGCCCTGGTTAATCTTGGGTGAGCGGCCTTGTTCACGCTCAAGATACACCCCGCACTAACCGTGACGTCTGCATGATGCCACATAGATCGATGTTCAACGTTCAGGTCCAAAGTTCGGGCGTGGTAGGATTCGGAAGCAAGGGCCACAGCTTCCCTTGGTAAGATGGAATACATCCATATTGAGGTGCACCTCGGATTACATCCGCTTTAGGTTGTATTCGCTGTCGTTCACCGTGCGCCCATTGGAATACATCCATACATAGGTACATTCATCTTTGTTCACTAGCACTCGTTACATGATTACCCACAATACAATATTTACATTAGGCATACACAAGCTCCATTCAGCC
The DNA here is from genome assembly GCA_029747585.1 of Pleurotus djamor. NCBI lineage: Eukaryota > Fungi > Basidiomycota > Agaricomycetes > Agaricales > Pleurotaceae > Pleurotus > Pleurotus djamor. Next base: position 49,206 of record JAPEVF010000086.1, on the reverse strand, counting down.
GTGGAGGTAGCAAAACTTGGGTCCCAAAACTCCCTGAAGGTTCCAAAACCTATGGAAGTTCTAGCGGGTGCTGGGCCCGGCGCTCGTGCTGGGTCCGGCGCTCTGAGATGGGGAGCGGGATGGGGTCATAGTACTCTGGTCGGGGTGAAGAATGAAACTCTCCTGAGCACCTGGTCGTAAAACCCAGTCAGGTTCCTGAGACTTATTGAGGCGAAGAAGGCGGTCTTTTCCTCCAAAATTACGAGTCTCCCCAACGTTGATCGGTACCCATCGTGAGGATTTGCAGATCCAGATCGCCTTGCCGCCATCGTTAGAAATATTCAAACAGAGGTCGTTTTCCTGGAGAGTTGATTGTGCCGCTATAGCTGAAGGTGGCATCTCGAGCAATTCGGGTGTGAATAAGGTGAGCCACCGGGTGTAGAGGTTGATGTTCTTGAGCTTGCGCGTTTTCCACCTCGATCGATACGGCTGTAGCGTCGTCAATCAATGGGGGAAACCATACAAAGATCATGTGGAACTTACACTAGATGAGTTGGCTCGTTTTTCCTTTCGCTCCTGCAAGCGAGAAGCCGCCGTCGTTCCCGGTGATTGAGTAGAGACAGCCGAAAATGCCTTCTTGGAACGCAGAGGGGGAGATTCCCCAACACCATCAGACAACGTCGTATCACCGTAACGGCTGGTTTGCTTGCGATCGCGAGCACTGCGGCGAAGGGAACTTTGCGCAACCCTGCGCAATATGTCAGTTATACGAAGAGTGACCAAACGAACTCAGTCGTGCGTACGAGAAGTCTGGAGCCACATCTTCGACCTCAGAGGCGGGGGCTTCTTCCTCAGTTACGGGGGCTGCCAGGTGCGCGGGAACCTGGAGAGTGTTCTTGGGATTAAGCGGTATGAAGACTTGAAGCCCAGGCCCGAACGAATATTGAAGGCGGAAAGGAGTAGGAGGGTTGAATGCCATGTCGTTGATGGTGATAATCCTTCGTAGGGAAGATAGTCAGTTCGATGATGAAGGACGCATGGGTATTTATTCGACAGTGTCGCAGGCACGGTGGATCATACCGACCACGCCTCATGCTCAACATACCACAAAGCATTAGCCATCGCCCGTAAAAGCCAAGAGCCCATGTCGTAATCAAAGGCCATAGCCAGGAAAGCACCACAAAGCAAAGAAAGGCGCGTCACAAAGAAGCCGGTTAGCATACCCACCGCAATCACGCCTTGGCCATGTAAAAAGGGCCATGAAAACTGACTAGCCCGCAATTAGCCTGAAAATAGGTCAAGGCCCATTTGCGACAACACACTTGGACCTTGGTTATGTGAAAAGTTCCCTTTCACATAACCCAGGTCCAAGTGGATAGCGCGATTTGTGATGTGCCTTCGGGTCATAGGACCATGCCTGGCAGACTGTATATGGCCACCGGATGCACATAACTGGCCAGGGAGCTGACGATATATAAGAGGGAAACACCTCTGAGAGTAGCACAGCGAACAGCAATGGGCAAAGGTCGTCATCACCCATATCCCCTCCGTTCTACTCAACTGCGCCGCCCTCGGACTAGAGATAGTATCAGTCCTCAAGCTGGCTCGGTCACGGAACTACCTACCGTGGAGGAAGCCTTCCTGCGCAGGCCATCGGGGAGATCAACGTTGCCCCCAGCAGTCAACGAGCTAGAGTCTCACCCGCAGCTTCAAGGCTGTACTAAGGTAAATCTCATCATCCTGTTAAAGGAGATGCAGTCCTAACCAAATCTTTCCAGGAAGTAGCGCTTGCAGCGATCAAGGACCTTGCACAGGAGGTTGCCACACTCCGAGCCCAGAAGGAAGAGGCAGCCTTAACGATGGAGACCGCACAAGCTTTATACCAGATGGTTGAAAGGCGGACCCAAGATGTGAGTGCTTCGGCAATCTTTCTAGCCGCTCTGTCGTTGATGTCGGATGCGCAGCTGAGAGCCCTCCATACGGAGTTGTCCAGCCACGTTGTTTGTGGCATTTGCAAGGGTTGGATGGAAACACCATTCAGGTCAGTCCTCCATTCACCGACGTGATATCTGTCTACTGACATGCCAACAGTATTGTTGAATGCGGACACTCATTCTGCGCTAGCTGTCTTGCAAAATGGTTCAGAGCTGAGATGCAAAGGAAACTGGACGGGTTTGCCTTCAGTTTCCTCGAAGCGGAGATACGTAAGACACCAACCAATGTGAGGGAGGCGCTGAGGTTGTGCAAGAAGGTTACATGGGCGAGCGAATTATTCACCTTCTCATGCCCGGTCTGTAGACAAGAGGTCACTGTGAGACCAGCGAAGACCGGGGTTGGAAAGGGCGCTGTGGATTACTTGAGAAAAGCCATCCAGCTGCCGTCATTAAGTATGGACGTAGAGGAAGGTGGATTCNGGGGGGGAGCGGTCGTTCGCTGGACTATTCAAGGCAAATGGTCACGGATGGCGCGACGTGGATGCATGGATGAGTAGTTCGTAAGTAGATCTAGCGAAGTTTCAGCCCAAATTACGACCAAATAATTACAACTTCGTGAAATGATCAACCAAATTAGGATAGAAGCGCCGTGGGACAGATGAGATGGAATACACCCTGATATGGGTGTACCCGATTGCCCGACAGAAACGAGGCCAACCACTACTTCGAGCTGGCCATCGCATCTTATACAGTGTATGCAGCCTGCGCGAATCCAATACAGGGGCATGCGGCGCACCAATAATATAGGTAGATACATTGCGCAAAAATGATATATCCTAAGTACCTACTACCTGGTGCCCGAAAATGCCTCCAAGTGGAGTCAGAAGTTGAGAGCTAATACGAACAGAAGGTCTTCACAAACCCCTTCCAGTCGATACCCAGAGACGGACACGAAATGACCCAGGATAGAGTGAGTAGATATTACGAGGGGGTTGGTGTGGGTATAGTAGGCTTGGCCATGGAATTGCGGAAAACGACGAGCGTGGTCGAATTGTTGGTCTGATTCCTTGAGGGGTTCCAGACGATCAACTAGAAGGAATAACCTGGGTTTAGAACCATCATCATGGGCGACGATTTCACGAATGAAACCGGCGCAGGTTTCACCCAGATGTGAGAATATGACTTGACTATTTCCCCGCGATCTTCGCGACGCTTGATACACCTGACCATGTCTTCGAAGTGAGGATTGAACAATGATCATCGCATCAGGGAGGTGGACACCGATCGTTTCGAGTCCTGCGAGCATGTCTACGGATGCTGGCGAAGGCTTCCCGTTGAGCCAGGGGGTGGCCTCGAAGATGGTATTATCGAGGCCGGCCGGACTCGTATGGATATCCTGTAGATACGTGCCACGAATATCCACGCGGAAGCGCTTCTCGAACTCTCGGATGAGAGGCTCGACATGGGTAGGCAGGTGTCCGGATACATTGACTAGGAGTGCACGAAGTGACTGCGCTACAGTGAACTTATTGAACATGGTGGTTTCGAGCTGCCCTGTAGCAAAAGTGAGCAGTCTATCCAAGGGAAGATCGGGAGACAGTCTACACACCAAAATTGCAATTGGTTTTGATGCTTTGAAGAAGGCCGTTAAACCTCTCAAAAGCGTAGCAACGCCAAGCATGTGTTGGACCCCAGCGTCTGAGATGATCGCCAAAATGGAGGGCATTGTGCTGGTTGGGAACGATATGCGTACCCGGGTAAAGCTTCAAAAGAGACGAGAGATAGGCATCCATGTGGAACTCATAGTCGAGGATGTCCTTCTCCTTGATCTCTCTCAATGATACGACCTGGATAGCTGCAACGAGATGCATGAAGTTGTCGAGGATTGGCAACTTCTTGGGATCTCCGCCCCACAAACGAAGTAACGTGACGGGTAGATGAATGGTACAGAATACTTTCCATTCATCGGCCTTTAGCTTCCCCCATCTAGCTTCCCCCGGATGCTTAGGACCGGGAGATATCCAAGACGGGAAGATGCTCTGTGCCATGTCGCGACGGACTTCCATCAGAGTCGTGCTGCCAAGAACGCACGACTTCGTAGGCGGCGCACGAGACTGAGAGGGATCATCAACGATTTGCAGTTGGGGTTTCTCGATCACTTTCCCCCGCTCGTCGATGATGCCATCGTTCCGGCGCTATATCCTTTGTATCAGTTTGACTCTTGACCTAATCAAGGCAAGGAAGACACACCGCTGTTTGAAGGAGATCTTTTAATGATGCAACGTTATAGAGCAAGTCTTCCTCCAATGTTGCCTTCGCGGCGGCGGTTTCGAGGGAGTGAAAAAGGCGTGAATGGACCAGAGCAAACAGGGTAGCCTTTTTGAGGCGGGAAACTGTTGTGAGAGTAGCCGTAGTGTAAAGTTCACGTAGTTCATCATCCATTTTGGATATCGGAGACGTCGCACTTTGGGGATTAGAAGATATGTTGGGCTCGTTTACGGCGGTGGGTGCAATTGGGTGTGGCGAGCCATGAGAAGTTGAAGCTGCGACATGTCGATTCTCTGCACGCTGTGAATGGAATGAAAAGAGTGTGTAACCGGGTAAAAATTGTATGCCGTACCCAGTGGAGTAAATCATCAAGCAAATATTGCGCAGTCCGGCGATGACTATACCTCAGTCCAAGTTCCCTACATAGCTGACTCAGTTCACCAACGCGACATTTCTTCAAGTCAGCGTCAGTGCCGTTGATGAGAGATTCCCAAGCCACTTGCATCCTGTCAGAGCTAGGCAGATTTTTGGAGTCGAATGTAGGCCCTGGACCATCGGGAATAGTTGTGTTCATTCCCCACACTTGACGACAATGCCGTTGTAAGAGCCCAAGATGGAAGCAATGCATGGAGTCGATAGTGATAAACCGAGCGGGATCCCAGTAAGGCAAGTCGAGGAGTGCTGACCATCGAATATGTGTCTTCTTGTACAGAGCTTCCCTAAGGTCTTCATCTATTGCTTCCTTCCAATGAATGGCGTCTTGAAGGTGACGGCCCTTGTCCCTTGGGACAAACGAATGCTTGTCAATGTTATCCAGATCCCGTAGCTTGATATGACACTCGTGACAAGGATGAGACGAACGGTGATCCCCAAATCCGGCGAGCTCAAATGTGGCAGGTAAGTCGGACACAACAGGTACTACAGCACCGCGAACCTTGCATCCCGTGGGTCGTGTAGACGTTCTCGTCAACCAGATCCCAGGTTGCCACAAAATTTGCAGATCGTCGATCAAGGGACGGAGCAAATGATTAATCTGGTCCAGTCGCGGGGCTTCCGGACCAGGTATGACTCCTGCGAGGTAGATATTCTCAACACGGTGTCGAAGATTCGGAGGTAAGTTTAATAGGGCCATGTATATAGCTCCGGTTTGAACGACTTTCTTTGCTGCTCGATTGCCAAAGGGATTGAAAGTGTCCATATTTAGGCTGAAAAGGAGGCGTATTTCTTCTCCACGACAAGTCCAAGGCTGGCCATCTGGACCGAGAAAGTTGCACAGTATTTCACCGTCCCATATATCATGCATAGCATCGCCACCATACCTAACGGGATCGCGATCCAGGATTTGCGCAAGGTCCGGTCGGGAGAGCATCCATCCAATCCAATGCTTGAGATCATTGTAGATGAACTGGCGTGACGGTGCGCGAGTATTTCGAATGCCTCGGTGATGAGCTGTCATGAGCCTCTTCCCACAAATGGAACTTTGTGGGGTAGGCCGACTTTGACAAAACTCGGGAGGAGACGACGAGTCATACAAAGCATAGCACTTTGGACAACAAACATATGTCTTCGTACTAGGATGCTTGAGGTCAAGACCCTTGATGACGGTAGTCACTTCGCTAGGTATGTCCAATGATCGAGAATCGGATGGAGAAAACTTCAGGAGTTCCCGAATACCGCTGAGAGAAAAGTTTGACACCCGCTGAGAAACTCCAGCAAGGAGATAGAGGATGACGACAAAGAGATGGGAGAAGAGAGAGATGGGTTGCATGAGTAAATATGGTCTTGAGAAATATACGCCTGGTTAATTAACCATTTCAGCAGTCTGAACGACAATTGGGGCCAAGAAACTGACTCACTCGTATTCAGAGTATGATCATCCTCGGGTACGTTGGCCGACGCCCAATACTTTCTCATGATGTCGTCGTAGGCAGTCAGCTCTTGTTGGACAAGCCGGTCAACGGTCTTTCCGAGAAGTCGGACATGAGTGCTGAGGGGGTAGGCCAAAAGTTGAGCGTCTAAAACGTATGATTGGACTTCCAACAGCCAAGTTCTTTGGAAGATGATTTCTTCGTTCTCTTTGGCGGTCTCGTCAAGGCGATATTCACCCCTCGATGATGGTTTTGCGAATACGGGCGGTGATTGCGCGAGAATATTATCCAGAACCGTCATGGGCGACGAAGCCAGACGAGTTTGGAAAGAATGGAGGCGACGCAAGTGCTCGCAAGTTTGTGCGTCATCACTCGGTGCCAGCTCGGTGGAATCATCACCGGGCGGCGGGACACCTAACTCTGAAGGGGGCTCAGCTTGAACATCGTGTTCCTCGAGATAGGACTGGTGTAGGGCGTAGACATCTTTCGCCAGGTAGCAACCCTTCACAGGTCGTTGTGCCACAGGATCCCAACTGGATTCGGTCGAGCATCGTGCGCATTGACAAAGCTGGCGACGGATAGGATATTTGAATGCTTTCGATTTGGAAACCTTCGCAGCCTTATGCCGAGGGATCATGGAACACTGACAGTGAAAGGCGAAATGGGATGTAAGAGGATCAAGTGAGGTCAAGTGATCGCGGTGTGGATACCGCCATATATAGACGTATTCCACCCAAGCAAGCGCCCATTCAACCCAGACATCAAACTCGCGACAAACTTTGACTGGACCATTAATATTTAGAGAGTACTTATCATTATGAACTTGCCCTGTGGGCGTGTGATGAACACCACGCTTACGAGGCCGAAGGTGTTTTCTGAGAAAGCATGCATTGACCAGTGCCCGGCCGCGTATGATGATGGACCTACTAATTATCGTGTTTTCCCCTTTTTCATCTTCCCTCATAGAATATTGATTCCTCCACAAAGTCTTGATGGAACGACGTCCTTATGGATGTAAGATCAAGGGTAAGCCATCCATCCATCATTTGACACCGTCCAAAACGTTCTGACATACCAGATCAACAAGTTAAGCTTGATTCTCTTGACCTCCCACAAATTCACACATTCCCAAAGAGCACGGAACCGCTGGCTGTATCCAACCACATCCCCGAGCTCCCACATCTTCTCTTCACCTACGCCCGAGTTTACAAAAGGCTACGTCAAGAATTCAAAATTTCGACTGGGGGTCACCTTCCGCCCAAAATCGTGATTTACGCACCCAACCCTCGGTGTGTCGGTCCGATTCTTGTTGGTACTTGGAGGTACGTCATCCATGCACGTATTAATGATGTTGAATGCGCCCTGGCTGGAGTGTTTCAGACGTGACAATTGCATCTCCCCCAACCGACAGCAAATTCATGAATAACTCACCTACGCAGAAACGCTGGGCGAATCTAGGTATACCCCCGATTTATCATCTTTTCTGCCCACATTTTCCTCTGGTTTGCAAGAGGGCAGATCGTTTTTTCGAAATTTCGACCATGGAGGACGTCCCCATGGTCGATTTTTTGAAAATTGCTGGGAGTGCCGGGTGAACGCTCGGAAAACGATGCTAGGTCCTACCCAAAGTGTATGTGAGTTGTTTGAGTCGTGTTACTTGACGTGGTACTTACTAATTCTTGATTTCTTCTTTTTCTTCCTCCCATGTAGATGACTTGGTCCCTCGCTCGCAGGTGGACCGTTCGACCCAAGCGTTGTACGCCCATGTGAGTACGTCGTATGGCCACCTTTTCCCTTGCCTTACGAGAGGTTGAATCAAAAGGTTAGTAACTTTGTTGGAGACCCAACCCCGGAGGCGACTACTCGAAAAAAAAAAACACTCAAGCACACGAAGGAATGATTGAAACAGGTTTATTGAGGGTATATATATAAGACATGGGTGAGTACTTATCAACAATGTATTGGCTACCTCCCGCCCACCATCCCCAGCCCTCCCCCTCTACCGAAATTCGACCATATCTTATCCGCATCGAAACGCCGCCGCCCAGGGACAATACATCCACGGTTCTACGTATCCGGGGCATGCTTTACCGAGTTTGCGAAAGTTTTCATGGGACTTTGACGCCATCGTCGAAGATATCGTCTTTGAAAAGATTTCGATTTTTTTCTTTGATTTTTCAATTTTCTTGGTGAACGACGGATGCCTGAGGTTCGCATATGGTTGGTGAGTCATCTGTATTCGTTTACGAGGGCATTGGTTGACTGGAGGATGTGTGAAGGATGAGGGAGGGGAGGGAGAGACGGTTCGTGGAAAAGGAGGAAGAGTTGCGAGAGGGTTGAAGAGCATACCTGTAAGGCTGTGTGTAGGGTGAGTCATGTATTGAAGTCTGCGAGCCATGTTGAGTACTCACCAATGATGAATAAAGTGCGCGTTCAGCCTCCCGTTCCCCTTTGACAAAATGAAACCATTTCTCTTCCGCATCCAAAGGCCAACGCACAGCAGCCCTACTACCATGGTCCTACTGGTCTGGGGACACCCTGGACGAGTTTACGAAGGATTTCATGGAATATTGGCGTCATCGTCGAGGAATCGTCTTGAGCAAGTTTTCGAAAAGTTTCAACTTTTTTTGGTTCGAATTTTCGGTTTCCTTTGTCGAGGATGGCGACAGAAGGGGTTTTGGAGATTTGCGTATGGTCATTGGTAAAGCGTTAATATCCGTGTACGAGGGCGTAGGCTGACTGGAGGAATGTGTTAGTGTTGTAGGGAAGGGCCATTGATTTGGGTGAAGGGAGAGGAAGAGGAAGAGTTGGATGCATTCAGGCAAGGGATTAATTGTAGACTCGTGCGTGCAGTGGCCTGAAGGGAGGAAATGCGAGGGGTAGGTGGGCACGAATACGCCAAACGACAGGATATCATCCTTGTCCTGGCTATCCGGCGACCGTGAGCAGACCAAGGGTTTAAGTACAGCGTTGGGTCGACATCCATTGTGAGCAAAACAACTAGTATCCCCCTGCCATCGTGAATCCAAGGCAACGTCCAGCGGCTGTCCGATAAGATGAACAAAGGGCTTCGGTACGCCGTCAGAGAACACGTAGAACGTAGGGGGGGGCGCGGACTTGCCTATGGACTGATCAACTTATCCACGACGTCTATCCTCCCCTCCCATATGTACTAGTCCTTCCCTTCCACTTTGTGTAGCGGAGGAAACCCCGAAGCTTGAAGGAAAGATTTGCAGCGCTGGACAGCTCGACTTGATTCTTCCGTCGCAGAGGACCGACCCCCTGCAAGTGTTTGCGGTAGCGGGTTAGCATGATGCAAGTAAGGAGAGAGCGCGGTTTGTAGGGGTAGAGCATAGCTCCAAGGTCGGAGCCGCGCGTCTACCCACCACTTTTCCAGCTCGACAGAGTGGGAAGGGGGAAACCAAGGCTGCATCCAAATTTCTGCTTCAGTTTGTACATGTTATGCTCGGCAGCCCAGTAGTTCGGGCGAGCGCCGAGTACCAAGATAATCAAGGCATGCTTAAGACAAGCTTAAGATTTTTCAAGTCCTGCATACCGTTTCTCAAGATATCGAGACAGTCTCAAGCACGCTTAAGACTAGCTGAAGCAAGTCTCAGCTTGGTCCGCTCATGTTGCGCTCATGTCTTTTGTACGCGGGGCCTCTTAAGATGGACTTGAGTGAGACCGTGCCGTGGCCACGGCTGCATCTTAAGATTAAGCCAGTAAAAATGCGTCTGAGCATAAGCATTGAGTGGGTCAAACAAATACATTGCAGATGGTGTTATGTGTTCGAGGTGTACAGTGTAATCAACGATTCCGACGATATGGGCGCCGTCGTATGAAGTCCATACGATGGTGGTCGAACAGCAGGATTTGCGCACGGTGAGGCTGGTACTGCGACTGGCTTGACCGTCGTCAACGATTCAGGCTGGGGGGACGCAAGCGCAGTCATTCCCCGCCAGTTTTGAGCATGTCGTTGAAGTTTTTCGCGGATTTCTTGGCTGCTGATGACATCGTGGGTGATAGGAACGTAGCTCTGCGTCCAGGCGTCGCCGACATCGCCCGACATCCTTGTTCTGGCGTTTTTTTGGTGCGAGGAAACAAACGTGGGTGGTTGGGAGGGGTCAAGAATGTCGATACGATTCGTTGCGGCGATGACCTAGGGAATGTCTGAGCGACCAGTCGCTACAAAGAAGGTAGGCGGAATTCTGACCTTGATACGTTCATCACTGCTGAAGCCATCCAACTGATTGAGGAGCTCCAACATCGTTCTCTGGACTTCACGATCACCGCTCTTCTCAGAGTCGAATCGCTTCGTACCGATGGCGTCAAGTTCGTCAATGAAGATGATGGCTGGTGCTTTTTCCTTGGCCAGGGCGAAGGCGTCGCGAACGAGTTTAGCACCATCACCAATAAACATCTGTACAAGTGAGGGACCAGCGAGCTTGAGGTAACACGCGCTTGTCTGAGCCGCACATGCTCGAGCAAGTAGCGTTTTACCAGTTCCTTCAAAGAATGTCAAGACGAGAGACGAGTTATCAATGGTAGGTGCGTACCAGGAGGGCCATACATCAAGCAACCTTTGGGCGGTCTTATACCGAGCGTCTTAAATTTGTCCGCTTGAGCCATTGGCAAAACGATGGCTTCTACCAGCTCTTCAATCTGCTTCTCCAGACCACCGATATCCGTATATGATTCTGTCGGCCGTTCGTCTACTTCCATGGCTTTCACACGAGAGTCGAATTCAGCGGGTAGCATATCCAGGACGAGGTACGAGTCTTTGTTCACGCCGACAAGGTCGCCAGGTTTGAGATCCTCTGCCGGGACGAGACCGATGAGGGGGAGGAAGACTGTTTGCCGTGTTGAAGTCTTGATGACCGCACACTTCCCCCTTCGCATAGAGTCCAGATCCTGGTTCGCACCGTCCTCTTCGACCTCAGGATCCACATCAAGAATCTAAAAGCCTTGTCAGAGAGTATCTGTTATATAGATAGAGGCATGCTCACCTCCACGACATTTCCTACGAGATATGGTAGAACCTTGTTCTGTTTGATTTTCTCGCCATTATCCCTTATCTTCTCCTGCATGACCTTTTGTTCGTGCTGAAGTCGCGTCCTTTCTGACCGCATAACCTAGTGTATTTGAGTATAACCCCAGTCATAGTTTCGAGAAAACCAACCTTGATATCATTATCAATCAACCTATTCCTCGTCATAATATCGTCGGTACTGAGAGACTTGATATCCTCAGGAATGTCATCCCAGGTCTCTTCTACAGGTGCTGGCGGCGCTTCCATGGGAGTGTCTTCGGTTGTCTGGGGAGATTCAGAGGGGACATCACTAGGTTTCTTCTCTGGGTTCGATGACGGTGGGTTTGCGGGAGGAGGTGCGGAGGACATGGTGGACGATGAGCAAGATGTGACCAATGTCAAGCGAACCGCGTTCTGGAATGACGCGTACTCGCCCCTATGTAAGGTTCCCACGGGACGGGCATGGCAAATACCGTGAACTTCCGCCCGTTTATGGCTTGTAACAAACTTTTGCAGTGGTCCTCCCATGATTTCACGAACGGTGCTCAGTCGCGCCCTCCGAAGCGCTGCGCGCAGTCCAGTGAGCTCAGTGGAAACGGTATTAGGAGCACGAAACTAACTTATAACACTTCTAGCGTTCCTTGCGAACATTTGCTACGGCGCACAACGTCTCGGGACCATTCACTGAGGTTTCGACACTGTCCAATGGTCTCACAGTCGCGACAGAAGCCCACCCGAATGCACAGACTGCCACCGTCGGTGTATGGATAGATGCTGGCTCGCGGGCGGAGACAGATGCCACCAATGGCACCGCTCACTTCTTGGAACACATGGCCTTCAAGGGAACTGGAAAGCGCACACAACACGGTCTGGAACTCGAGGTGGAGAACCTCGGTGCTCATCTCAACGCCTACACTTCTCGTGAACAGACCGTCTACTACGCCAAAAGCTTCCGCAAGGATGTCCCGGCTTCCGTCGACATCATCAGCGACATCTTGCAAAACTCGAAACTGGAAAACTCTGCCATTGAGAGGGAGCGCGATGTCATTCTACGGGAGCAACAGGAAGTTGACAAGCAGTTGGAGGAGGTTGTGTTTGATCATCTTCACTCTGTCGCATTCCAAGGTGGGTTTCGTAAACCTCCTTACCTCCGCTATTAGCCGTTTATACTTTTTGAAAAAGGTCAACCTCTCGGTCGCACCATCTTGGGTCCCAAGAAAAACATCCTCTCGATCAAGAGGGATGATTTGGCCTCTTACATCAAGACCAACTACACTGCCGACCGCATGGTCCTCGTCGGTGCTGGTGGTGTTGACCACGCTGAATTGGTCAAGCTCGCCGAAAAGCATTTCTCCTCTCTCCCCGTCTCCCCCAACCCAATTCCTCTCGGTCGCCAGGCACACCCCAAGCCCACCTTCGTTGGATCGGAAGTCCGTGTCCGTGATGATGAAATGCCCACCGCTAACATTGCTATCGCTGTGGAAGGTGTCGGCTGGAGCTCACCCGACTACTTCCCCATGATGGTTATGCAAAGCATCATCGGTAACTGGGACCGTAGTCTCGGCGCTTCTCCCCTTCTCTCTTCTCGCCTCTCACACGTCATCTCCTCCAACAACCTCGCCAACTCCTTCATGTCCTTCTCCACCTCTTACTCCGACACCGGTCTCTGGGGTATCTACCTTGCCACAGAGAACGTTGTCAACCTCGACGAGGTCACGCACGCCACGCTGAAGGAGTGGACCAGACTGGCAATCGGACCAACCGCTGCTGAAGTCGAGAGGGCCAAGAGCCAACTCAAGGCTGGTCTCCTCCTTGGTCTTGACGGTACAACTGCCATTGCTGAGGACATTGGACGACAACTTGTGACTACTGGAAGACGGATGTCTCCTAAACAAATCGAGCTTGCTGTTGACGCTGTTACACCTGAAGAAATCAAGCGTGTTGCACAGAAGTACATCTGGGACAAAGACGTAAGCTGACTCTGCCATATCTTCCTCCTCTCATCTAACGACTTCTTGGATAGATTGCCATTGCCGCTGTTGGAAGCGTTGATGGTCTGTTAGATTACAACCGCATTCGTGCGGACATGTCGTCGATGCTGTATTAGATGTGATCTACCCTACTGTCCTTCTCTCGTGGTTTCCAGTAATAGCATAAAAAGTAGAAACTTCAATGACCTTAAGCTCGACGATCACCGGCACCCCGGGCCTTATTTGTCACAATGACTCCCATGGTCACGCTCATTTTACGCCATCACGTGACTATAACACGAAATTTGAACCCCCTGAGGCTGTGACACGCCCCTTCTGGCAGGCAACCGCCATCTCCTCATCCGCGCCGTCAACGTCCACTGCGATGACCTCCGTTTCCTCCCTCACCCGTCAGATATCTGCACTAGATATCAATGGCAAGAAACCTTTGACATCCTCGTCCTCCACCATCAACCGGCCTACCCATGCGAAACATCCCAGTCAAGGCAATATCAACAAACTACTGACTAAATATGCGGCACCCAATCCCTTTTCCACGAATACTACGACGGCTACGACAACGACGAAGCAACCATCTTCCCTGCGACAACCTGCGGCGACGGCAGGTGGCTCGAATCATACCTCCCGTGACGCAGCGCCTAAAGATGCATTTGATATCGGGAGGTACGATGGTGGCCTCGAGATTGAGAACGAAAAGCGAGGAGAGAAGGTCTACGGAGAAGCGGCCGAACAATTGGCCCTCGATTCTAGTGTATCTCGGTATGTGATCTCCCAATCAAGCCTCGGGTATGTCTATTGAAGCTCGGTCTTGTTAGGAAACACCCAACGAGAGAATGGAGTTTACACTCCTTCGACATGGGTCGCCCTCTCGGAAAGGGCAAATTCGGGCGTGTATACATGGTCCGCACCAAAGCCGAACCAAAATACATCCTCGCCCTCAAAACCCTGTACAAATCCGAAATCATCCAATCCCGTGTCGAGAAACAAATCCGCCGCGAAATCGAAATCCAACAAAACCTACGGCATCCTCATGTTCTACGACTCTACGGCTTCTTTCATGATGAGAAACGAATATTCTTGATGCTGGAGTTCGCGGGGAAAGGGGAGTTGTACAAGCAGTTGAGCAAGTACGGGTGTTTCTCCGAGAGGAGAAGTTCGAGGTATATCGACCAAATGGCGGATGCGCTTTCGTACCTTCACGGCAAGCATGTCATCCATCGTGATATCAAGCCGGAGAACCTCCTGCTCGGGATCAATGGGGAACTCAAGATTGGCGACTTTGGTTGGAGTGTGCATGCCCCGGGCAACCGACGCATGACCCTTTGTGGTACCTTGGATTATCTGCCGCCTGAGATGGTCGAAGGAAAGGAGCATTGCGAGAAGGTTGACTACTGGGCCCTCGGCGTACTCACATACGAGTTCATGATTGGAAACCCGCCCTTTGAAGATCGTGGCAGTGTCGCTAGTAAGTCCCCGCCCTTCCTCGCCCAGCTACCTGACACCCTAACTGACGCACCCGTAGATACGTACCGCCGTATAGCCAAAGTTGACCTCAAATTCCCGTCGGCGATGTCGTTGGAGGCACGAGACTTGATAACCAAGGTTCGCTTGGTTGTTTCCTAGTCCAGTTCTGTAGCTGACTTCGACTTAGCTCCTCCGTTATGATCCACAACAGAGGCTTCCATTGAGCGAAGTCCTTTGCCATCCTTGGATTGTAAAGTATAGGCCAAAGGGCGTTGTTCGCGATGGCAGTATATGATCTCTATTCTATCAGCTTTCGTACAGTATTTGGTCATTTTCAATGTTCCTCATGATACCCTTTTGATTATCAGCTGGTGATTCCTCGACTTGTCCTTTGAGAACAATGTTTCTCACTGAAACAGTGGCAACTTAACCGCTGGGTGCTATCTTGATTGAGTACTCGATACCATGGACCGTGGCTCAGCCTCATGAGCGCTGACGACGAAGGACGAATTACCCTCCTCTGTTCTGAATCTGAGACTGGTTGCGTTCTCAAGGCCAGGAGCTTTTATAGGAGAAATGTGCACGTGCTCGTAGTCATTCCACCGGCCCGATTTCGGAGTCGCCTCTTTCTTAGCTACTTTGGTCAATGGCCACCATCCTAACGCCGCCAGATATTGGCGATTCCAAGGAAACTCCTTGTAAAATGTACGTCGCTTATATTAACTCCCCTATTAGCCAGCACACATCATCTTTCTAGATGTCGTAGGCAGTTTGCGAAATACACTTGCCCATCGTGTAACATGCCATACTGCTCGTTGACTTGCTTCCGATCTGAAGTGTGTCGTTTTTAACCGGTCCAGTGAGCTATAAGTTTTTGAAAGTGCTATACCCTTTCCGCCAGGCTCATGGCGATTGCTCGGAAGGATTCTTCAAGAAAGAGTTGGAAACGCAGATTCGGTCAGAACCATCCAAGACGAATGAAGAGAGAAGGCAGATGATGGAAGTATTGAAACGCTTTGAGGAGGAGAGTCGTGAAGCAGATGAAGAGCTAGATGGACTCAGCGATGACGACCAGAATGATGAAAGTAGTGCCCTGGCAAAGCAGTTGGCGGGCATGGATATAGGTAGGCCTTTTTGTCACCCTGAGTCTTTCGGCGGTTTACTTAACGCGTCGAATAGATTCTGTCCACGAAGATGACTTATGGTCAATGCTCAGTCCTGCTCAGCAACAGAAGTTCATACGAGCGTTGCAAGATCCATCCAGCGAGTTGAGTCGGCAACTGCTATCCAGTGAACGACTTGAGAAGGATATTCAGACACCTTGGTGGGATGCTGAAAAAGGAACTAAAATCCCTCCGAGTGCAATGTCCGTACCTTCGGGCATGGTTAAACCACAACTGCAAGGACCGCCTCTCGTTTACAACCTTGCTGCTCTTCTGTAGGTCCCCCATCCTTTGTCAAACGCTAAATTCTCTAGGCTTACAGTCCATGTTTTAGTATCGTGTACGCGTATACAACGCGCTACTTCGCAGTGCGAACTTTATCATCTATGCCCCCTGAATCCCCCGAACGCTCAGATGCAAAGAAGTCAATATCACGTCTTGCCCCGTTCTTAAGAGATCGAACGGCGACGACGTTGTATCACAGCGTCGAAAATGCCGTGACAGATATTCATTCGCGAGTCGGTTCGGTGAGGACGAGCTTCTTGAATCCACGTTCTCAATACTAATCGGCTTATCTCAGGACAATGTTGCAAAGAAAGCCCTCGTCGTCGCATTGCAGGACGCAGCGAATCTCTTACGTCCTCAAAAAATGATCCTTATAGACGAGCCAGAGCCCTCTGTCCCGTCACTACCTGACTTCAATTACGCTCATCATCCGCACAAATCTGCAGTTCTAGCGTTCTCCGACATTCATGCATTGTTCTCTTCAGCAAAACTGAACGCGGCTGCGCAGAAGCTGGTATTCTACGCGGCCAAGGTTCTTTCACTCCCTTCACACGTTTTGTCAATGGTTTCGGAAGAGTTGGTCGGGTATGCCGAACTGATCGACCGGGAAGATGAGAAGCCACGGCTTGTGGTCTCATGACGAAGCAAGAAACCCACGAGAAAAGTATTTTAAAAACTTGCAAAGGCCAATGTACTCACAGAAGTCTACTATCATTATTTCTCGCCCAGTGCAATGTATACTCACAACCACCCCTTATTCCGTAGCCCTTTTACTCAGCCTAGGTGGGTCAGTGACTTCTCTGGTTTCATCGATAACATCAACTTTCACTAGGTCTTGAGAGACAAAGACCTGCCCGTGCAGATAGCCGAGAAGATGTATGGCGCGTTGCTCGCACGAAGGACTTCGTATGCGAATAAAATGCACATTTACTGCTTAGTCCTAAGTATGGTTCCCACTAACGGAAGCCGTGCTAACACTCGCGATTCCAATCTAATAAATACGGACCACAGCTTCACCTACGACTCCCCAGCCTGAGTAAACGATGAAATATCTCCTTCCAGTCATCATCCTGCCCTTCTTCACTCTGGTTTCCAGTCAAGATACAGGTTTAGGCCAGGTTAGGGCGGCCTTCGCTAATGCTAATGTACGTAGACGCTTTCACCAACTTTTAAATACTTCGACATTTATCGCCTTCTTATCACTAGATTCCCGAAGACCTCTCGATCACCTTCAACCCAAGTACGCTTCTCGAAGTCAGCCTCCCACAAGCGTCAGGCTCGCCCATAACTCTGCACGCAGGAGTACAACTGCCTCGCGATTGTAAGCCTGGCCCAGCACACGTTTATTCTCGTTCCTCATCTAGCTTTTCTCAGCTACCGCTGGCCCCCCGTCTTTCAGCCTCGTAGGCACCACTTCCCGTGGTCCTTTCGTCATTGCTGCAGTTGACCCGGATGCGCCGACGCCTCAAACACCTACAGCCTCACAAATCCGTCATTTCCTCGGAGGGAACTTCTTCAAAACAGGTCTTGGAAACGCCATCCTCAACACCACTGCGGCTGTCTCCGGCTTCCTTCAGCCAACCCCTCCTGCCGGCTCACCTGCGCATCGGTAAGTCGGGTCGTAGACTTGCTACTGAAAATGCGAGTGCATTCTAACATCATTTGCATTGTTTTCTGTTTCATCTAGTTACGTTTTCCTCGTGTTCAACCAACCTCCTGGATTCGACACCCAGACGATTGTCACCCCCTCAACCTCTATCAGCTTATTCAATATCAGCAGTTTTGCGGAACAAGTTGGTCTTGGTGCACCTATCGGAGGAACCTTCATGTTGGTTGCACCGAACGCGTAGGTTCGGTGATGCAGAATAGCACTTCAGGCTGCGATGAATATGATGACGTTGAATTGACGTGCCGTGATGTGATGTGATCCCATATTTCTTCAACCGGCGCATTGTCTTGTGTCTTTGCGTCTGTGTATACGTATACTTGGCTACTAATATTCTAGGTAACTGCGCCGTCGCAACCGCAGTACCTCTTGAGCGCGCCTCCCTGGCTTCCGAGTCGGACGACGAGCCAAGCGAAGCGTCGGTGCTGCAACGTTGTTGCAGTGACTCCCGACTCGGACCATGAATCTTCGAAACAAAGTGTCGTATAAATTGAACGTTCTTCTACGCTATGTTCTCCAACACCTTCAGCTCCCCAGTGGTCATTTATACGATCAAAAGCAAACCATTAAACCATGAAGTTCGCAATTCCCTTTACTATCCTCCCTTTCCTCGCAGTCGTTTGGGCTCAAGACTCAAGTCTGAGGCAAGTCAAGCAAGCGTTTCAAGCCGCCAATGTACGCAATCCATCTTCGTTTTTTTATTCCATACGGCGTACTCATTTGCATTTGAATCTGCATCAGATCCCCAGGGACCTGTCGATCACTTTCAATCCTACCGTTTTCCTTGATGTTAGTCTGCCACAGCCTTCGGGCCCGGTCATCACTCTGCGCGCTGGAACGCAACTCCCTCGTGATGGTTCGTACCTCCTTATCCTATCTTGAGTACCCCATGAGCTCACAATTGACTACCTGCCTTGTGCCGTAGCTACAGCGGGTCCTCCCTCGTTCAGCCTCCGAGGCGTTTCCCCGCGTGGTCCTTTCGTCATCGCCATGGTCGATCCAGATGCACCAACACCTGCTGAACCTGTCTACGCCCAAATTCGGCATTTCCTAGGCGGAAACTTTGTCATTGACGGTAGAGAAAGATTCGCTGGACCGCATCAACTCTACAACTCGAGTGCTGCGATTACCGAATTTCGTCAGTCTAATCCACCCGCTGGTTCACCTGCTCATCGGTTAGTGTTGTCTAGTGAATTGTATTTGACAGTTATTGATCAAAGCTGACTGGCCTTCCATGATAGCTATGTCTATCTTGTATTCAAGCAGCCACCTGGTTTCAATGAACAAGTTCTTGTGACTCCAGAGACATCTATTGGTTTGTTCAATATCAGCGGGTTCGCCGAAGAGGCCGGATTGGGGAAACCTATCGGTGGGACATACATCTTAGTCGCCCCAGATTCGTAAGCTTGCAGCTCATTGCAATCGAATCATCAATTTGTTGGAGACGTGCTGTGCATTATCACGCATCTTCATAACTTTAAAATACAATTGTGTATGCGAATCTCTTCCGTTGTAGTAAGACGGCAACCTTGAACGCGGCGGCCCTCACTCCCAAAATCCTCTAGTCAAAGACCTGAATCGAGAGAACACCGCGAAGATCATTTGGACTTCGCACTCGCCAAAGTGTAACAAGGCATATGGGAAAGTTGAGGGCCGCCATCCGCAAACATATCCCAACGAATCAAGCAGCCCCGCTCGAACAAAGCTGCTAATATATGTTCCAAAGAATCACCTGGTCCAGAGATCAACTTATCATCCGGGTCTGCACCTTTGGACCCAAGGCAAACAATAGCGTCACAATGCTTCGACATCTCGGCTAGAGCAGCAGGACGATCGATAGTCCGATCTTGGACGCCCGACCAGTAGTTGGTGTTTGTCACGATGTCCTCCTTCAAGACCTCTGAAAGATGCCCAGATACGAGGGGAAATGCACAGGGATGGGAAATGGTGAAGGGGGCAGATATCGTTGGAGTTATGGCGGATTGCCGCGTGATCAGACTGGCATCATCGAAGAGCGTTTCGAGTGTGGATGGCTTGCCTTTCAAGACAAACAAGTTGGTAGCGAGCACCCCAAGGAGATCAAGTTCATCCGGTCTCCAAAGTAGCAGATGCTCTTCGACACTAGAACGAGGACCCTCCACGATGACGAGGTGATGGGCATCGTCCTGACTCAGCCGGAAGATAGAATCCGGAGAAATCAGACCGACAAAAACGGCAGCCAACAATTCCGTTACACCTTCGCCCCCAGCCATGTGGATATCGATACCAAGGTCAGATAAACAACGGGCGAGTGCAAGTTGGTTCTGTAATGCATGGTACTGGCGGATCCATTTGAAAAGAGCCACATCTTTGACTTTAGAGCGGAAGTAAGGGTGATTATTGGCGGTTTCGTCAGAGGTAGGGAGGCCAAACCATATTCCGATTTTGGGGGGTCGGGGCATCGGTGGAGGCATGTTGGGTTGATGCGTGAAGTGGTGGAAAGCCGACATGAGCTCACTCCAGCCATTGACAGCAAATCCTCGGCGGAAGTCGAAGTGATCCCGACCAACTTGAGTGGTACGACATATAGACTGTAAACCCTGAGTAGTATGGCGTTTATCGCGTAAGAATCGTGCATATTTCTCCGCGAGTACGACCAAGTCTTCGCACGAAGCAGCACTTAGGAGAAAGACTTGGGGAAAGGGTGTGCTTGCCGGAAACAAGGCTGGCGGTTGCCCCACACCTTGTAGAACGATACTGGCGAGCGTTCCAGAAAGACCAAACGAAGAAACGCAAGCTAAATTCGGAGCTTCGGGCGTCGACAAGAGGGGGGAGATATACGAAGGCGCAATAATATTCAGAGAGGAATCCAATGCATCAGTGAGCGTCCCAGGAATCGGTTGTGGCGGGAAGATGCCATGTGATAGACATAACATGGCCTTTAGAACCCCTAAAAGGAGCAGCGGATTTCGGTGAGGGGGCAACTACAACTTGGAGCACATACATACCAACAAGCCCCGCGCACTCCTCAGTATGTCCAACTACTGCCTTCGCAGACCCCAGGAAGAGCGGTTTATCCCGATTTTCATCAAAAACATCAATGAGAGATTCAAGTTCGATGGCGTCGCCAATCTGCGTGCCAGTTCCATGTGCTAGAAAAGAATGGAAAATTTATAGGTACGAAAAGCAGATGGAAAAGTGAGAAGCACACCTTCTACGAAAGATATACTACTCGGTGCTTGCGATGCTCTCATCAGCGTTGCTCGCAGCAGTCGCTTTTGCGCTTCCGGATTCGGCGAATAAAAGCCACGGGAAGCGCCATCCTGGCCGACTCCAGTAGCTTGGATGTTCGCGTAGGGGAGGACTCGGCTCTGGTCAGCCCTCTGCAGAACGACGGCGACAGCTCCTTCACTCGTAACAAACCCATCGGCCAAACTAGCGAACGGAATGCACCTCCCAGTGGGTGAGACAATCCCGTTGCTCGAACGAAATATCGCACTGCTAGGATGGAAATGTGTCGTTGCGGAAACAACGATCGCACCGTCGCAGTCCCCATTTTGAATCGCCAATCGCGCTGACGAACGTTGAACACATAGATGTAGAGGCAATGTATATCGACACTCACCCATATGTAATGCCACAGCACTACTAGAACATGCCGTCTTGATCTCAACAGCGGGGCCGGTGAGATCTAAGAAGTATGCAAGGCGTGCGCCGACAGCATCATCGGCAGAGCCATGAAGCCCAAGCGAGTACTCTTTTTCTCGGTTGAGTAGACAGTAATTTGTTGAGACCAACCAAACAACTGACCTTTGAGATCGTTTTCCTCATGACGTCTCTCCCTCCAACCACTATCATTAACACTCGAAAACACTCCCCAATTCGTACCCCTAAGAGACTTCGGAGCTATCCCCGCGTCCTCCAACGCTTCATACCCAAGCTGCAAGACAAGCCTAGCATTTGGGCTCATGGCTTGAACTTCCTTGGGCGGGATCTGGAAAAATCGGGCCAAAGCACCAACGTGATCAAAGGTAGCGTCATCGAGCCAGTACGACGGATACATCATGTTTTCTTGAGGGTGATCGGCAGGCCACCTAGAGTCTGGTCGCTTCTGAGGGCAATTCCTAACAAAGCACTCTGGACCTAAAAGGGCGGACCAAAAGGAATCCAAACTGTCTATACCACCTGTAAGGCGACATGCTGCGCCTGTGATAGAAATGACACCAGGACGTGGTGTAGATGGATGCTGGGACGAGTGATTTCGGTGAGGAGTAGGCGCATGAGTGACAAGGACGTGACATATGTCGTCCACAGTTTTCAGTCCATACAACCGAGCGGCGTTGAAAGGAACACCGTATTCATCCTGTAGGGCCTTTGCTAGCATTGTGGATGACAGAGAGTTTAGCGGCGTTTCTACTAGTTTGGTTTCATGTGAAAGGGAGCTCGACGGTAAGTCCAGGGTACGGGACATGATCTCAATGACCTGGGATCGAATATCCGCGACTCGCGTGCTGTCAGGTAGGCGAGTTGTAGGCAAGGGTAGGTCATCGTGGGCATCAAACAGCCTGCGAAGGTCCATATCGGGTGGAGCCTCAGCAAGCAACTTGTTGAGCATCTTACGATTGACACGCCCTTTGGTAGTTGTCGGTATCGCCTTCGCGAAGATAATGTTGTCATTCCGTATCCTTTTATCAAACGGGAGCTGCGTGTTGATCTGTAGGACAGAGGATATGAGTTCGTCTCGTGTGATGCGAGATGAATGATTCATCTCGATCAAAGCGAGGAGAGTATCGGCGGACTTGTTCGCTATAATGGCCGAACGGAGGATTCCAGGTATGGAATTGAGGATCCCTTCGAGTGCAGGGGCGTCTAGCTTCAAGCCCGAGGATAAAACAACGATGTCATCAATGCGACCAACGTATGTGAGTCCTAAAACAAGTAGTAAAGTTGGCTTTAGTCGGGGCGTGATGATCAAGGGGGTACGTCGCTACCTGACAAGGTGGGCGCCGTTGGGGAATATGACGGTATTGATTGGCGTGTCAAGTAACTGGGGACACAATGATCCGGACGATGACTGTATATGTCGCCTGTGAAGTACGTGGTAACGCGCGTTCCATGATCGAACATGAATGAAGGAGTCTCCCGTGTGTCATAACCAGTCGGAAGAAACTACAAAGCAGACAGAGAAAGTGAGTGACGTCGATTTGTATGATACGAAACGGTAAACCGGCTGACCTCGCCACGTATAACCAGTTCACCGTGATGATCAGACTCATTTTCTTTCACCAACAACCCGTTCAGTCCTGGAATGACCTGTAGCCCATTGAGCCTTTGTTCTGGATCCCAGGCGCGACGAATGCATATCGTGCCGGCCATTTCGGTTGCACCAGAGCAATCAAAGAGTCTGACACCAGCGGATGTAGCCCAACGAAAGAGGCTCGGTGACGTGGGAGCGCCTCCCACACCAAGGGAATGGAGGCGCTTCAATAATGGGAGTTGCTCTTGTGTGCAGATAGACGAAATGTCGGCGAAGACGATTGGTATCATGGTCATTGAAGTGATGTTAGTGTAATAGGCAAGAGCCTCGAGCAAGGCAGAGGCGATGGGCGACGAGGCAGACTTGGGAGGGGTGAGAACGCGATCGAAAAAAACATAAGATCCTGCAGAACGCAGGACGATGGAACTAGGTTGTGGTTCTCAGTGGGGCGTCCATGACAAGGATGACATAGATGATACCCACCAAAATGTGATGCAAAACTCAAAGCAGTGGGACAATGGCAGCCAGCCAAGGTGTTTCTTGGGGATCTCGGTATAGGCGTGACCTCCCAACATGGACATGGCCCGCTCTGATGATTGGAAGAGTACTTGATGTGTATATGAGACCGACTTGAGAGTAGACCAATCGACAGCCGAACTCGTGAATAGAGTGACAGCAACGGATTGAGGATCTGAATGCATGTCACAGACTACATTAGCATTGTCATAGTTGGCATCTTGTAGCCATCGGAGTAATGGCGGAATAAAGGGAGAGACACGATCGGTCTGGCTGACCGCTATCAAATATTCAGACGGGATGAGGGACACAATGTCCATGATGCAGGTTGTATAGTGAGCGAGACTTGGCTCCGCAACCAGAGCGTCATGGAGAGGCTGAAGGAGACCGGGCGCTACGAGGATAATGGCAGGATCGACAATGCCTATCATGCCGGACCACAGGTGGGGCTCTGCGGTAGAGCGTGAGGGGGCATACGGAGAAGCCCAAATGCCATGTAGCAAGGACGCTAAGGACGAACAAGGAGCTATTCGGCGCGAGAATGACGACTTTGTGGTTGACTACGCGCGTGGGCTGGCGGAATGCCTGCAGCTGGGGCACGATGAGTTGTGTGACGACTGTGGCCGCCTGCTGGTAGGTGAGGACGGCATGGGTATCTTCGAGGAGAAAGTGGGTGCGAGGAGAGGCCTTTGCATGCTCCTGGAAAACTTGTGTGAGAGAAGACATATGGAGGGGGCGACAAGCGAGAGGAAATGATGGATGGCGGGTTTTGAGCAAGTCCCACCAAAATGCGTTGTTGACGCACTTGGAACCATCAATAGTGATGCAGATGGCAGATGCATCTGCTCCTTTCGACGGTGTGAACCGGAAAAATGGGAGTCCTACATGACCGTTAGGATATATAAGTAAAGCAGGTGAAGGAGGTAAGGACACATACCTCCTTCACAGACATGGCCAGCAACTCGAGTATGGAGTTGCCCAATCCCACCACGCCTCTGGCGTTTTTACCGCCGACGCTGGCAAGTCAGTTTGAGGTGTCCCGATACCTCCTGGTTGCGACATGTGGCGTGAGTCTCTTGGAGACAATGTAATGACTCGGTGTAGGTGGTCTGACTCGGTGTTTTCAGATGTTTGCATGGGATGTCCTGACCAACCTGAGGAACGACTACAAGCTGCTTACCAAGTATCCGCTTCGGCCACCCACCGTCGTCTATTTCCTCTCGAGGATCGCAGCCTTCGCGTACATCATCACCGGCACGGTCTTCACCATCGGCGCCGTCGGAGACTGCCAGAAGCTCCAGGTTGCCATTGGCAGCTGCTTTGCTGCCGCCGTCCCTTTGACCTCTCTCCTCTTCTTTTTCCGTGTCCGTGCCATTTTCAATGGGAACCCCCCTGTCGTCGCCCTGTTCTCCATCCTGTGGCTCGCCACCGTTGCGGGCTCCATCACCGTCCCCTTCGCCATCAACGGCACCCACATCGGCCCTACCGACCACTGCATCAACAGCGGCGTAAAGCCATTCAGCTCAGCCGGCATCATCATCTCCACTGTCAACGACACTCTCGTCTTCATATTCATCTCATGGCGCCTCCTCGAGACCACCACCTTCGACGAGACGTGGAAAGGACGCATCCGCTCCTTCTTCCAAGGAAAAGGCCTTCCTGCCTTTTCCCAGTCCCTCTTGCAGAGTGGCCAAGAATACTACCTGTGCGTAAACCAAATATCTCAGATAACGCATCAACATCATCAACTGATACGTGGAAACTTTACTCAACTTACAGCATCACTGTCGGTGG
This sequence comes from Pleurotus djamor, assembly GCA_029747585.1. Classification (NCBI taxonomy): domain Eukaryota; kingdom Fungi; phylum Basidiomycota; class Agaricomycetes; order Agaricales; family Pleurotaceae; genus Pleurotus; species Pleurotus djamor. The sequence goes on along the minus strand of JAPEVF010000086.1, from coordinate 24,013 downwards.
CAATATCCTTACTATGGGCATGATTTTGGCTCCAGCTTCCCTTCCCCCGGTTTTCCACGCCATGTTCACCGTCCCTAACATCGCAATCGGCAACTCCATGGCGTGTCGTGTCTATCGCGACATCAGATTCGGGAGAATCAGTTCCACAAGCACTTTCCCTTCCACCAACCGCACTACTCTCCCAACATTCATGGCTCGTCCTGGGAAACGCGCCAAACCCAGCAACTTGGAAAGTGACCCCACTCTCACCGAACTCAGCACCACACACGAGATCGAGAAGAATGCGGGCGTTCATGTCTCCAAGTCTGTGCGTACCGATGGGGATATCCCGATGACGGTCATTTTTGCCCCTCAGACCGCCAGCGATATCGAGAGGCGTGATCTCCAGTCTTAAACCATCTCCGAAGAGAACCAATCTCATCAACGATCTCGTGAATCTGTTTTCGGTGCTTTATGAAGGTTATTTATATGTTCTCGTGGAAATCTGTACATACATGTACAACTCTATAGGTGTTCTGACCTTGTGTCCTCCTCGCTGTTTATTCAATTTTTATGCAATAGTATGATGATGATATCTGTGTAACCCTCGCCTCCCACCTTGGTCGCGCCAATGTGACGACCCATCTTGACAAAATAATGACCGCGGGTGACACGGAAATATGTCCAAGCTGGGAGATCTACGAACGACCTTGGGAACTACTATCGTTTGATCATGATTCATGAATGCGTACTGCGAACACTGTTTGAAAATATCAAAACGGTTCTCCCAGCACCATGGGGCCCGAGCGGCGTAACACTCAGAGAAGTGTAGATCCAACTCTCATGATGCCTACACTATAGATTTTCTGATGAAGAATACAAACGAACATACGATCAAACATCCGACATCATCGAGGAAGTCGTTCATGCCGCATGGGCGGTCCCGGCCAATTTCAATTTGGCCCTCATTCAGTTCACACCTCTTCCCATGCCACACCTTCTCCGAAACCTTGCTTGAAGTCTGCATCAAACCGAAGACATAGAATATGTCCCGAACCACTCCAGCGGATCTTACCTGATCACGGATGTTGAATTGCCCTCAACACTTACACACCGAAGAAACGATATAACGGTGTCGCCCACGCCGCCCACGCTGTCACCACTCGTATGTATTTGAAAACAGTTCGCTTAAATTTGGGTTTATAAATAACTCATGAGTAGGCCTACTACTATCATCCTATGGTAGTAAGCTATCTCCAAGCGGATTGCTGAACAGTGGACATGCGCTCCTCCTCCAAGTTCCCATCCACAAAGACTCTTCGATTGACCTCTCCATCAGATACACACAACAAACCTGTGCGCGATAACGCACACCACACGATTGAATCCGGTCACCAAACGACCAAACGATTAATTGCTCTGTCTCATGATGCATATCCTGATCGCGTTCGTGATAGCCATCCAAACCAAACCTTCTTTCTCCCAACTCCCCCCACACATTCCAATGTGCCTTCGATTCATTTCCCTTTCATATCTTGTCTCCCTCCGAATGTACGTTCAGAATCTTCTAGTGGGTGTACTATCATCATGATACTTAGTTCGAAACCATCACTCCAAAATGCCCAGGCCGTTCCCCGATTCTGCGATAGCCACTCCGAATATCTCACCATGACATTCGCCCACACGTTGTGTGTCACAGGTAGGCTGCTCAAAAGCTGTCGCGCCTTGTTGCTAAACGAGATAATGCTCAACGTGCTTCCAATGGCATCTTCCAGACGTTGAACGCACTCCGATCAAAAGCGGTAGTAGGTGCCTGCGTAGTCTGGGTGAAACTACGTCCTATGTTACTTGCAAAATACACAACGCACCCCACGCTTGAGTACTTGAGTTCCGACCTCGGCCTTTCTTTGAAAGGAAATTAAATGACCGTTGCATCGGTCTGTATACGCTCTTGACCTCTGGTTTTTGTTTTCAGGTCTACTTCATGTCTCACGATCGTAGTGACTTAACCGAAGAGCACATCATCTCCATCTATGTGTGTGCATGTGTGCGGGTTCGCCCCTTAACATTTTTTCTGTCGACACTGGGAACATTTTGAAAGAACTGGAGCGAAGCATGCTTCCTCGCATGTACACACGGAGCATCATCGGGCAGGGGGATTGAAAGATTTTTCTCAAAGTACTTCAGCAATAACGCCACCCGAACTTCTAAGCGTCGGTTATCATAATCTACAGCTTCGAACCTGATGGTGATGAAGAAGGTTGAGTGATAAAGTTTTGTCTCTCAGGCCCAGTCAGGAAAGGTCGCTATGTCTTGCTTCATGATGACCATCACTTTGACTCCCACAGCTCCACGCCGCAGGTCGGAACAACAACGATTGAAATGGGGTGCATCTTTCGCCCGCGCCGTTGCTTGTTGATCGCTTTGTTGCCTGGTGCTGTTATCACGGCGAGGACTCTCAAACCCCGAGCTATTGGTCTCCGTATGAGGGCTCTTCCAGAAGGAACGATAATGCTATGGGAGAAGCGTTTGTCATTGAGGAAGGAACGAGTCATACATGATGTACTCCATTGCGAACAAGCTATTATCACACAAACAACATCAGAGCAAAACTACTCTAAACGATTAAGCAGAGAGGACCTTGGAAAAGTAGCGTTGTGCTCCTTCAGCACTCTTAGCAATGGCTCCAATGAAAGAATCAGGTCGAATAATGACAATGAGGGCATCATCATCACCGATCATGAACGATCGACGAGCCTGACCATCGCGATCAACAAGCGACTCAAGGTTTGCAGCTTTCGTGGTGCCCGGATTGACAACAACGAACGTCTGCACAACCGACGAAGGAACTTTGGATAGTGCCGCCGAGACACCCAAATCACTAGCACCGTCGTTCGAAAAGACGAGAATAGTGTGGGCCTTGGGTGTCAGCAGCTTCAGCAGGCTAGTCTCGGCGCCGTGTCTGAGTAAACCAGGAGCTTCTGGCGTTCGATCTCCGGCACATAACGAACCACGACCTTCGTAGCCGGAGTATGCATGGGCGAGAACATCCTCCGCATCTTTGGGCGCCTCGTCGCGCTGTTCAACAACAATGCTGCTGAATCGGTAATTGACCCCATACATCTCCAACGCACTGTTACGCCATCGGAGCCAGCCAGTCTTCTTGTTGTCGTCGTTCTGGGATTCTACTTCGGAGGGTTGATCCGTAGTCTTCTCCTGCGCCACGGTGTGCGTGTAAAGCTTTGCGGTTGCATGAAGCATCTGGGTGATAACAGGCAATCGCTCCTCGTGATACGTCGTCAATAGCGATGGCGCAGCGAACCCTTTGAGAACCAGGGCCAGCTTCCAGGCAAGGTTAGACTATACAAAAATCGTTCTTAACCCATGTTCATGTAATGTGAGATAAGTGCCACTCACTGCATCTTGGACGCTACAGTTCATGCCCTGACCGCCGGTGGGGGAATGGACGTGAGCAGAGTCTACGAGAGAAATCGGAATTAGTCCATGTTTCAAGTAATAAACATGGGAATATCCACCTCCAACAACGAAGGCACGACCTTCCTGGAACCTGTTCACCATTCGCATATTTGGTCTGTGAAAGAACATAAGAGCAAGCCGACATGAGGAAGACGCAGACGCACCTGAAATAGGACAGCCAAGTCCATTCTCCGAATTCGAGGTCAGTGCGGCCAGTCTCTTTTTGAATGAACGCGACAGCCTTGGCTGGGTCATCAAGCTCGAGGGGGTCGAAATTCAACCCTGTCACCCCGACACCGAATCTATCTCCAGTGGGAGAGAGGGGACGCGCCATAATGCTGAAGCAAGAATGGCGGGTCGGTGAGAGGGTCAGAACGAAACGACAATGACGTACGTAAAATGGCCGGGCTTTCCCCAGATGTGCCAGAACTGTCGGGCGTGTAATGAGCATGACGCAGCAAGATCGGCTGTAGACAAGACATACATCGCTACCAAGTCCTTTTATCTGAACGTCGCCCCATACCATACCATCTGTATCACGCGTCTCGCCTTGGAACGACAGTCCTAAGAGCTTACGGGCAGCACCTACGACAAAGTCCCCATCAGCATCATGGCACCACGCAAGCGTCATAGCAGACACAACCTTTAGCTCCGTCAGACCCAATCAAGTACTTGACCGTAATTTTCTCCACTTGATCTGTTTGATTTCCGTCTTTGAACGTCGCAATTGTTGCTTCAACGGCATCTTCAGTCTGGTTGATGGCTATAAGACCTCTGCTAAGCTCGACGGAGACACGATGCTTGGCTAGATGTTGACGAAGAACATTTTCTAGCAAGTCTTGACTGACGCAAGTTCCGTTTGCCTTGCGTTCATTAGAGCTTGACGATACATTGACGTAAGGACAACTCACAAAGGGTCGGTCAGGCCAGATTTCACCCTTCTCGTACAAGTCCCATGTCTTGACAGGAACGGTTCCCCCAGGTAGCTTATACGCACGCATAGTGGGAATAGGCGTCGCGATCTTCTGGACATCGTCACAAACACCTAGGGTCTCGAACAATTCGAGTGTTCGGGGCTGCGGATTGAAGTGAGGAGAGGATAAAAGAGATGCAGATAAATTCGTTTACCTGGACGCCGAATCCTCGGGAACCAACATGGTAAGAGTCTGCTTTGTCGATTATGCGGACGGGGATGCCACTCTGGGCCAACGAAAGGGCGGAAACAAGACCAGCAGGGCCGGCGCCAACCTAGCGCGACTTTAGGGGCTAGGCTACCTCGGGGACAGAACGAGGGCACTTACAATAAGCACAGCAGGCGAAGACATGAGTATACAATAGGTGCTTTCTGTGGATTTAACTCTGGGTGGGGAGTTTCACGTTGCGAAACCAAGGCTTAAGTATTATAAGGACGCGAATCAAAGTCAAACAAGGGCACTGTTGGGCCACTGTGTGAGGGAATTCTTTGATGAATGATTCGATATATCAGTGGATCATGATACATGTGTTGGTAGTTATAAATCTCTCTTCCTGGAAGCCTCAATAATCTGACCCAGCGATGCGTCCGATACGTAGGCAGAGAGCGACATCTTGACTCCTGTTTTTCCTTCGTAGTAGTCAGAGAAGCGTATGAAATCCATCGATTGCAAACCCATGTTATGAAGTGAGCGGCCTAGAAGATCATTTGAAGGTGGGTACCCAAACAGCTCCGAAAGCAGCTCTAGTGCTGCTTCGCACAATGCATCCACTCCATCCGGTATTGGAATGGGTCCATCGGTCATCTGCTGCTCCTGCAGTCTTACCGCTTTCAAAGACATGGTGCTCGGATAATCAGCCTTCCCAAGTGACTGCGATAGCACCCTACCCGGGTCCATAACATGAAGTTGATAATCGGACCCGTATCGGCTGATGATCTTCGTAAGTGTTTGCCCAGGCCCTACATCAACGAACGTCGCCTGGGGAAACTCACGATGAGCGTGAGTCAGAGCACCGAAGAAGTCAATGCCGCCCTTGAAATGACGAAGCCAGTAAGGAGCCCTCAGCAGACTCCCAGGGATGACAGTCGATGTGACTCCGGAGATAAACTCTATCTTGCCATCCATCGGCGTGTAACTGGGAAAACGAAACGCACGAGAAGGTCCATCCATTGCTGCCGAATGAAAAGGTATGTGACCCGCGGACATCAGAAACTTGATCTGATGGCGCAGAAACGCCTCCTGCGCAGACGCAATTTCCGATACACTCCCAGACACGACGACATGTGTGGGTCCGGCGTGGATACCAACGGACGGAGGGTTTTCCAGCGTGGAAAGGACTCGCCGCACATCAGAAATGCTGCAGAATACGTTCATCATCTGACCCCGCACGTCCGCATCGACGATCGCAATCGCACGATGTACAAGGAGGCCAACGGCTTGGGTTTCGGTGAGAGCTCCAGCCGTGATCGCAGCTGCGTACTCGCCCAAGCAGTAACCCACAACTGCAGCGGGTCGACAGCCAGCGGCGATCAATTCCTGGACAATGGATAATTGATTGCCGACCACATGCAATTGCTGTTCCAGAGGGGATCTGTGGGAGTGACGTAAATCAGAATGATAGCAATAACGAAGCAAGACGCATTCATACCCAGGGAACAAGACTCTACCATTCTCAACTCCACTATCACCATCAAGAAGCTTTGAAGCTGTAGACAGCAGTCGACGAACGGTAGCGGTATGATGACTGTCTCCGTTGATCTTGGTGAGCGTCCAGGGGCCAAAGAGAAAGACAAAAATATCGTCCCCCACTTGTTGATGTGGCACCCGTGAAGCATTCTTCAGCGCTGCAGTGACTATAAGCTCCACTAAACGGGCATCAATTGGCGGACAGCTCGCCAGCGACGGGGAAATCGTAAGCGAAGAATTCACACAGAGAGACGAGTACCGTTCTGGCATGCTCTTCGCTTCCAGTGAGCTGATGAGGTAGGGAAGCAAGCGCGAAACAGGAGTCGAAGGGCTCTGCTTGATTGCACGAACATATTCTTCAAGTGAAACAAGACGCAGGGTGTCCACGCCCATGCCTGCAGCTGCGGCCATCGTGTGAGCAACCTCTGGCCATGACGCAATGTTCGGATTGGCGAGGTGGATGAATTGAGGGTCAACCATGCACTCTGAAATGATGGTCTCATGCAGCGCGCCCGCACATACATTCGAAGGAATCCATGACACCGGGGGAAACACCATCGGGAGCACTTTGAGTGCGGGCAAAGATGCAATCATCATGGGCATCATCTCATTCAGAGACCAATCACCGGTGTGGGTATCGCCACATATTTGCCCTACGCGTATGATGGAGAGATGGAAGGCCTGCGGACAGGATTTGTGTATCAGGAGCAGCGCATGCTCAGCAATCCATTTGGAGATGGCATATCCCTATAAGAGCCGAATGAGCTATTTATACACACCTAAATTTAAGCGAACCATTTCAAATACATACCTGTGCCAAAGAAGTTGACAGCATGGGTGGTATCGCTCGTTCGGGAACGAGGTCTTCAGGATAATTGAATGTACTTGCGTAAGACCCGATGAAATGGTATCGAACATATTTCTTCGATTTGATGCAGAGTTCAGCGAGGTTTCGGCTGACTCGCAACATGGGGTAAAATTCAACCAAGGGAAGATTGAAGTTCACCGTCCATGCTGCATGAACGACCTCCTCGATGTCGTCGGATATCCGATTGTATTCTTCATCAGAAAGTCCTAGATGATGGCTAGATATGTCTCGGGTGTTCATCAGCACCAGGGAGCCTCTACTCAGAGCCTCTCCCAGGCAGCCCGCATCTAACTGATGTCGTTTGAATGCTTGCTGGAGACGAGTCCGCGCATCGCCTCGGACAATGCAGTAAACCGTATTTCTCTTGTTTTGGAGGAGAATCGCCAAAAGCATGCTCCCAAGCATCCCGTTCGCACCAGTAAGCAAGAAACATGTCGGAGGCGAGTCACGAGGGGGCTTCAGAGCTGGGGCACTAAGCACTGGCGCACCATATTCTGCAACTAGTTTCTCGAAGGCATTCTGATCCAGCTTGTTGGCCCCATGAGGGGCTTCTGAAGTTTGAGGTTTCGATGGTGGGGATGGCGTAGGCCAAAGTGTTTTCCTTTCAAAAGGCGAGAATGGGAAGGAACGTAAGGAGGAGATGTCGACGTCGGCCTTGAAGTAGATTGCCCCGAAGTTGAGAGAATGCCCGAGCTCGTAAAGTGTTCGAGCCGCCTGAAGCACTTGACGGCCTTTAAGTAGCCCATCCAACGCCACCGAATTCAGGGCACTGGTTGTCAACGTGTGCGGAGATAGATTATCCAAGTTCAGTAAATCCAGGGTTGTGTCGTCGCCCGGGACTGTCTCAATAGNTCAAGCCCCCTTCAATTGAGTTACGGAGATCAGATATGTCGCGGACGATAAAAGCGCGTCGATGAGGATAATGGTCACGGCAAAGGCCCAATATGGTTGCCAGCTGCAAGGAGCTACAATCCCTCTCGACTGCCCATGAGCATACTTCCGCTATGTATCCTGGAAGAGCCGACGGAGACTTGGCAGAGAATGTCAAGAGAAAATGGGAAGGCTTTAGTTGGAGCAGATTGTTTTCTCGATGGACTTTGGTCGGAGCGGCTTCGACGATCAAGGAGGATACAGATCCAGTGAAGCCAAAAGCGTTGACTTGGGCGATGAGCTTGTCACTTTCTAGAGAGCAAGCCTGGGTTGGTATGACCACAGGGCCGGAGAGAAACTCGGAGTGAGGTATCACTCCGTGTGGGGGTACCTCCCTTCGCTGGAAGCAAGCGAGGACCTTTAATAAACCTTTGAAGCCTTGTTGAGAAGGTGATAGAATCTAATGCAAGCTCGATAGTGCTCACCAACTAAGGCTGCTGCACCATGGGTGTGTCCGAAAACGGTTTTGGACGAAGAGAGAATCAAGGGCGTTTTACGAGCAGGCCCGTAGATAGACCTAATGCCTTCGGCCTCAATGGCATCACCAACAGGTGTACCAGTACCGTGCGCTGCGTAGGTGAGCAGAGGGAATCAAGAAAAATGGTTTTCATTACCTTCCACAAGGACAACGTCTTCGGTCTCTATCCCGGCCTTGAGTAATGCTTGTTTCGCAACTTGAATTTGCATATTCAAGTTGGGAGTTATCAGACTCCTTGTTCCGCCGTTATGACCTAGCGCGGTAGCGCGTATGATACCATGAACGAAATCGCCTGCTGCTTTGGCTGCGCTAAGCTTTTTCATTACGAGGAACACTGCACCTTCCTAAATGAGCATCAACAGGAATGAGGTGAGGTACTCGCGTAATGAATGGGATAACGCACAGCAGGTGAATACCCATCCGCGTCCGGGGAGAAGGCAGATGAACGTCCGGAAACGGACGCGACTCTGGTAGCAGCAGCCCAACTGAGGGCGGCGGGGGTAAAGTGGGTCGCAATGGCGCCGACAATGGCTACATCAGCACCCCCATAGCGCAGAGCATGAAGACCTAAGAGGAGAGTTTAGATAGATATCTTGTATAGTATTGCCTTGTTTTACCTGCATCAATGGCGAAGGAACCACTCGCGCAGGCGTTCGACACAGTATTGGAGACACCTGTGAAATCATAAAAATGGGAGATGTGTCCTGCGACACCGCTGGGGTCGCTAGATGAGGCCCAGTTGTGATCAAAGGCAGATGAGCCATTATCTTTCCAACGCTTCATATCCCAGCCATCTTCGGTTCCGACGCCGACGATAACTGCGACAGGTTTACCCCGCAGCGACGACGGGGGAATTCCTGCATGTTCAAGTGCTTCCTGGGTCAACTCCAGACCGAGGCGGATATTAGGCCGAAGCGTTTTCGCCTCTGAATCGGATATGCCAAAGAATGAGGCATCAAAGAGCTCGATGCCTTCTGGGCCGAGCCACTGTCCTCGGAGCTGCGCTGGTTTGTGGGAATGGGTAAAGAAAGAGGAGAACTCTCTTGATGCTGGAGGCGGAAGGCTCGAAGCTCGGTGAGAATGCTGGTTGAGGACCTGCCAGAGGGAGTCTGGGCGGAGGACACTGCCAGGAAGACGACAAGAGGCGCCGACAACGCACACGGGGTCACTGAGAAGCTGAGGCTCGGACTCGGACATGACTGTGACGGGCGGACGATGAGTCCATATCGCAGACGGAGTGCGCTTTTTTCAATTTGCGCGTTATTCGACGAGAACATGGGGTGGTGGAGATCTGGGATCTTGGGTTGTGTGTGATCGAGATGTGTGACGGTGCGTGACAGAGATGCGAAGTCGAGGTTGATCGTTTCCCACTCGCCTGGCTACTTTACCGTTTCCTCTGGCTGGCAATGGACACCCCCTCTTCTGTCCCCCACCGTACTCATGTCTTCGGAAAAAGTGACTGCAAGCGAAAGCGACAAGGACATCAGACCTCCGAGCTCTGGTCTCGATGCGCTCGCCTCAGAGTCCACTCTGCTCAAATCGTTGCTCATGGTCATCTTCTGCTTCGCTCAGTTCCTTGATGCCTTCAACAACTCCTCCTTCTTTGCTGCCATTCCTCCCATTGCCTCGGACCTCAACATTACAAACGGGAACTCTGTATGGCTCATCAGTGCCTATCAACTCACCTTTGCTGCCTTTCTCCTCACTGTATGTATATGTCCGTCCCCCGACTCGATCTACCCTGATCAGACTTGTGCATATCGTCTACTACAGAGTGGTCGCCTGAGTGACTTGTTCAACCCTAGTCAGTCCCACCGTAGCCCTTGCCGCAGACAGCTAAACTCCCACTATTCTAGAGTATATATTCGTCCTTGGGATGCTCCTCATGTCCTTCTGTGCCCTGGGTGCCGGTTTCATTCGGACCCAGATACCTCTGATATTACTCAGAGCCTTCATGGGCTTGGGTATGTATATCGACAAGTCTACGTCGAGAGAGAGCATTGCCATTGACTGTGCTCGCGTAGGCGCCGCATTAAACATCCCCTCGGCCATGGCTCTGATCATCCGCATGTTTCCAAACCCTGAGCCCCAGTCTCGGGCGATGGCAGCGTTCGCTGGAGCGGCTGCAATAGGGAACGGTCAGTCGTTCGTTTCACTGGTTCACATTCTGTTGTTGAACCCGCGCCTCTCCAGTTCTAGGATTGATCATTGGTGCTGCGTTGACGTCGTTTGCCTCATGGCATTGGGTGCTTTACTTCACGACCATCCTGAGCTTTGTCTTGGGAATCTCGGCCTTCGTGTTGCTTTTACCATTCTCAACTACCAGAGAGCAGACGTATTTCAAACGTTTGGATCTTATTGGAGTCTTTACGCTTACCGGTGAAGTAACTGCTCTTCGGGCTTCCTGTTACATCACTCACTCAGTTGTACAGCTTCTCTCATTCTATTTGTATTCGCCGTAACCTCGGGCTCCGTGGATGGATGGGCTCACGCAAAGGTTATCGTTCCACTCATTCTTTCGGTCTTACTCGCCGCCCTATTCTTTGTCTGGGAATATCGACTCCCCGAAGAACTTGCTGCGGTGTATGGCGCTCTGTTTCTGTGTCAAGCCTGGTCCACTAACAACCTATAAACACAACAGTCCTCCAATGCTCTGGAAGTATGAGAATATTCCCATTCTCACCGCAGTGGCTCTACAACCATTCATGTGGTGGGCTTCCGTCCAGCTCTTGTTCTCGTGGTACTATCAAGAGGTCTTTGGCTGGTCAACCATAAGTGTAGCCGTGCGCTTGTAAGTTGACGGGCTTCATTCTCAATGAAGCATCTCCTCATGGGCATATGTTCTATAGCTTACCCATGGGTCTCCTTTCATTCCCGATCATGGGCGTTGCCTCGGTATTACAACAGAAGCTTCCTCTGAAATGGGTCATCTTGCTTGGAGAGGTGCTCGTTCTTGCAGGGACCATTTTGTTCCCTTTCGCAGATACTCAAGCCCATTTCTGGCGTTTTGCCTTCCCCGGTTTCTTCATCGGAACCGCTGGGATGACGATTGTTTTCGCTACCACCAAGTGAGTGTGCTTATATTATTCAGACCATTCTCTCGTATCTAACAAGTGTACTGTGTAGCATCGCCATCTTTGCAGCGACGCCGCCCCACATCGCTGGTGTGGTCGGCGCGATATTCACGTGTGCTTTGCAACTGGGCTCCGCTGCCGGAGCAGCTGTCATCACTTCAATCCAAACAAGCGTTGAAGTCAACCATGGTGGCCCAACGAGCTTCAGTGGGAGAGCGGCTGGTTTCTGGTTCCTATTCGCTTTCGACGCCACCCTTGCGTTATGTGTCCTAATTTTCATGAGAAACACCGTCCCCCCTGTCAAGAAGTCTCCCAACAGTGATGGTACGGCCGATTGATTCGCTTGCGCGCTCGTATGGTGGTATTCCATGATTGTTCGTTATTTGCGTTGTACTTTTTTGTTGGTATACCATGTGCTTGATGAATTATGTTTTGCTTCTCTTGATGTGAAGTGGGTCCTAGGGAAACCCGCTCCAGCAATATCATCTCACTTGAAGTCACTGAGATCGCTAACAGTAAATCCGGTTCCACCATGACCGGATGCTTGGACGTGTGTGTGTGATTTGATCATGATCAGAGGTATTCCAGATTGCATCGTGAACGTTCTCAGTCCTGAGAGCATGAGGGTGGTAGGTCCGATACCACGTCTGATTCATCCTTCTGATTTCCGATTCTGATAACACACCTCCTGGTTCAGGACGCAAAGTAGATCGACTCTTAGATCCAAAACCTGCCTACTTATATGAGAAACCGTCAATTTTGGGCATATTTAATGGAGGCTACAATGCGATTGTAAGCTGTAAGACTTCATCAAGTTGAAGAAGCTCAACAATGGCGACACCCTCGATTGTGAGTACACTACATTTTTGTCGCGGGGTAAGGATCTAAGCACCTTTTCCTCTAGCCTCAGCACGCCACCGTCCTGGTCATTGGAGGCGGACCCGCAGGAAGCTATGCATCTACGCTCCTTGCAAGAGAAGGTATAGACGTAGTTCTCCTTGAAGCTGTAAAGCACCCTAGGTATGCTCCACAAAGTCAAGTTCTCACAGACGTCATTGACCTTTGGTTCGTAGAGAGCATGTCGGAGAGAGTATGCTCCCCTCAATGAGGCACTACCTCCGCTTTATTGACTTGGAAGACGAGTACGACAAGCGAGGCTTCATGCATAAGGTAGGGCGGGATAGAAGCGTACTCTTCTCCACGGATGTCTTGGCTAAATCTGTCGACAGCCAGGCGCTGCTTTCAAGTTCGTCCATGGTACCAGGGAATGCTGTAAGTCAACTTCACATTGCTATCCCTCTCAGCGGCTGATCTGGGACCTCCTAGACACCGACTTCAACATCCTGGGGCCTGACCGGACGACTTGGAACGTGGTAAGCTGGAGCCTTATAATAGACAGGGAACGTGTCCTCACGTTTGGTCCATAGTTCAGAGCCGAGGCGGACGAGCTCATGTTGCGTCATGCAAGTAGCCAAGGCGTCAAAGTCTTCGAGGAAGTTCGCGTTGAGACCCTCGATTTCCAGGAGGTCGACTCGGATAGTCCTCGTCCAGTTTCGGCTTCTTGGAAGAAGAAGTCTGGAGAGAAGGGTACAATATCCTTCGACTGGTTAATCGACGCATCGGGTCGACAAGGGATTATGTGCACAAAGTACCTGAAAAATCGAATTTATAGAGAAGGATTGCGAAATGTTGCCGCGTATGGTTACTGGAAAAACGTGACCATTTTCGACAAGGGAGGGCCCCGATCCAATGCGCCTTGGTTCGAATGTTTGACTGGTGAGTGGAACGGGTGTCGACATAATTTTCGCTCAGGTGCTCACCGGAACCATTTATCTAGACAAACAGGGATGGGCATGGCTTATCCCATTGCATAATGGGACGACTTCGATTGGAGTTGTGATGCATCAGGATACCTCCACCAGGAAGAAGGCAGCGGGTCCGAGTAAATTAGAGGATCATTACTTGGAGGAACTCAAACTCGCACCTGGGATACAAGAATTGATCGGAACCGAGGGATCGTATGTTGCGGGAAGTGTCAGGAGTACAGCGGACTACAGCTATCACTCCACCGCTTACTCTGGAAACCATTATCGCGTCATTGGAGACGCTGCAGGTAGGTAACTGTCGGTCTACCCTCCGTCTCGCACTAATCAGTCTAAAGCATTCGTGGACCCACTGTTCTCGTCCGGCGTGCATATTGCTTTGACTGGTGCCCTATCCGCGGTGAGCACTATCCTAGGCTCAATCAAGGGCCAGGTCAGCGAGAAGGAAGCCCAAGCATGGCACGATGCGAAGATAGGCATCTGTCAGACCAGGTATGGTAAGGATATCATCACGAGGACAATGGCGTTAATACCTTTTAGATTCCTGCTTGTTGTGCTGAGCGCATATCGGCAAATGCAGCACCAAGGCAATAAGGCAATTTTAGGCGATGTGAACTTCGACAATTTCGAAGCGGCGTTCGCGATGTTCAGGCCTAGTGCGTTCTGAGCTTCACCAAAGCGACAATTTACTGAGATACTTTTTAGTCTATCAAGGAGAGCATGATACCTCGACAAAGTTAACGCCAGACGACCTAGAGAGGATGATCAATTTTACGCGCAACCTATTCACGCCCACTACTCACCAACAGTATCAAGACGTCAATACGAGGGTTGGCAGCCTCACCGCTCTGTCTGGGCCAGTGATGGGGCCTGATGAGCTGGCAAAGGTGCTTGACGAGGACGACAGCGATGCCAAGGCAGTTCTTCAAAGAATCAACTCTCTCAAGGTATTGCGCAACGACACGAGCCCACTGAGCTTCACATCCGAAGCCGTTAATGGTTATGTGGTGAACTTTGAAAGAGGAAAGTTGGGGTTGATAAAGGCTTGAAGATGGAGATGCATTGTCCGCTTAATTACACAGTGTAGTATTATTGGTCGGGTTCATTTGGTATACCGTATTCACGATGTTTTTTCTCGCCGTCGCATTGAAACTTGTGGGTTCATACTGTATAGTCAGACTTCCTTTCAGGTCGAAAACAGCTAAGCACGCACCCTACGGCACCTTGGGCTGAAGATTGCGTGGCATACACATTCGGATGAGAAGGAGTCTCAAAAATATGGTTTTTGGCTTCAAAGTCGTCCTTTTTTGGCCAATCCTTGCCCGGCTTTCCATATGACATAATCGATCAACCACTCAACCATGTCTGCAAGCCTGATCAGTGCCATCGCTGAAGTAGCATTGAAAAAGCCAGACCAGGAGGATCCGCTACTGCTGGCCAGTCACTGGGGCCGAAAGACTCGCATCGAGTATCGCTACGATTACCCAACAATCAATGTCGAGTTATCCCTCCTAAATTGCCCAACCCAAACCATCCTTCTCAGGTCCGAGTACATCTTAGCATTGCGCGATACCATCGCCCTGCGCGCTACCGTAATCCGAGCATCTCCCCCAGCTACAGACGACGCTCCAGCACAGCTCCCGGACGATGACACTCCCACTCTCTCTGAACAACAAGCCCGACTCTTAACATCACAGGCAGCAACCAGTGGCATCATTATCAGAGGGTCTCCAGCAACTGGTAAGACCAACCCGTTCTATTCTCTATTTTCTCTGTCTTTGAACCAAGCTTGCCTAGGGAAAACCACGTTTCTATATTATCTCTCCGTAGTTCTCATGGAGTACCAAGTGCCTTTTTTCTTCCAGGCAGACGCCCACTCGGTCTTTTTTGTCTGCAAACAAGGCGTCTATACTCTGGGGGAACAGGAATTCGGTATCGTCGCCCAAAGAAACAGGGCCGAGTTGAAGCACATGTTTTGGCTTTTCGATTCGACCCCTCGCTCCTTAACCCCCTGGGACCGTTGTCTTAATATCGTTTACATTGTGGAAGCTGCTTCATCCAGAAAGGCGCGCTTTTCTTGGGCCCAAAAGTCGGATCTGCAAATTAAATCATGGTTCGTGGCCCCACCCACCTTGGGTGAAGCCACTGTCTGGTACGCCTAGCTTCATCCCGTCGTGTCCCTCCAAACATTCATGTTTGCTTTGGTCCTAGTGCTCGCCTCTCAGGTGTTGACGTTCAGACAGCCAAGATAGTTTACGCCTACTTTGGCCCGTCATTGAGACTCATCAAATCCCTCATAAACACGGAAGCTTGCAACATCCATCTCAGCAGGTTGTCCGATGAGATCTCCCGAATTACGGCGGAGACCGTATCTCGTGCTCAGGCTGTCCTGTCTGGGGGGGCAGTCGACGTCGCCGATAACGAGCTCTCTCATCAACTATTCCTCCTCGTCCCCACAAACAACAGACACTCGGTCACTGCGACCATAATGTCATCGTTCATAGCCTACCTTGTCCACACTAGGCTTATCCACGTCGCGGCCGAAGTCCAGACAAGTTTCTTCGAGCTTTGCGTGAAATATACACCAGCACGTGCACTTGCGGGTTGCACCTTTGAGGGCGCCATGCATGAGCGCCTGCATTACAAAAGTCCTTGGCCATTGCGAGCTTTCGCGACGACACAACATGAACACGTTCACTTTTCTATGCCAGATGCCTTGTCAGCTCCCATCATCCGTTCACTCATCACTTCCCCTTTCCCTTCAATCTCAATTGGTAATGCCGCCACTCTACCCGTCTCCGTTCTCCCTCTACCTATCATCATTTTTACTGGCCCCGAGCTAAAGGCGAAGGCGCTGCCTCAGAAAACTGCCTATTACCGCCCCGCTGCGTCCAACCAAGCCTCCTTCGACAGTTTCATCTACAACCTGAACACCAATGCTCTCTTTGTGTTTCAGTTTACGCTGTCTCCGGAACATGGTGCAAAGAAGTCCGGGTTTGACCAGCTTCTGGATCAATTCCCTGGTGCAACCCTCAATCTTATCGTTGTTTCCTGCGAACAACAGGTCAAGCTCATCGCGCCTCAGGACGTAGCTCCTTTGTTTGATAGCATTCACTTTTGCTTGGTGGATCGTATTGAAGGCCTTGCTTCCGGTGAGCACTCTTTGAGGGTATCTGCTTTCCTTTCGGCTGAGTGTTCGTATTGATTCTAGGTACATGGTCACAGTCCTCGCAGCCTCTTGGGCTTGATGATCCACTTCATCTTCCTGCTATGAACAATTAACGACGTAGTACCGTCCTGTTGCCCATCATCTTAGTCGCATGTAACATCGATAGAGAATGGAATAAGACAGTAAATGGTCACAAAGAGGCTCCAGCAACCGAAATTAACAAAAGTGATAAATCGTAATGCCAAAGGTGCCAGTAGGCGCTGCCAAAACCAATGGCGTATTTACCGCCGGTGTCATGTCGATAATGCAGTGAGCGTGCACACGACTGAGGATGTGGACAATTCTGCTTTATCAAGTTGGGAATTGCATACATCGATAATCGAGAGGAGGGGAAATAAAATAATCACCGCTATGCATCAACCGAGAGGCGTTTCGTGACTTTCGGTTTGAAAGCACTGGCCAGAGCTTGCGGTGGCGGAGGACATGATTATGGTTCAAACGTTCAACGTTCAAGCTTCAAGGAAGAGCCTGGATCCAGGTTTCAAAAACTCGAAAACTTTTGGACCAAAACACACAAGCTACCTCACGCAAAGGCATAAGTCAAGGCGGTCTACTTGCTTCAGCTGACTGACTAACTTCTCTGCATGGCAGCCAGTATACCATGCGCAGCGATGCCTGAGGATTACATGACACGAAGTGGATGGTATACTTTATACAGGTAATCATGCATCCTTACGGACAGATATAGAGTATACGCTCTAGGTCATAGATACTAGTGTTATAATACAGATACTTATATTGCGAGACATAAAGGATGCAATGTGAGTTTTGATCAGACTATTCACTGGAGAGTTGTTCAAATAGGCGTGCTTCAAGTGACTTGCATAACGCATCGAAAAGCTTTCTTGAATCATCTGCTCCGAACGTCCCAGACGTCATAGCATTGACCAAAGCTTTCATCTTCGGAGCCACCGAAGGAACCTATAAGAATGGAATGAGCATGGCCATACAGCGAATTGAGGATGATATGGGTTTCGCTCACCTTCGTCAGCAATCCGTCTATTAGCTTCCCGCAGTCCATCACGTCAGTTTGATACAGCTCTCTCTGGCTTGGTTCGAACCTGTCGAAGATCTTTGCAGTGGAGAAGTCCACGTAGAAATACCGGACAGGATAGCGCGTCCGATCGAATGGCTGTGAAGATACGTGCTGTGGTAGCTCGTGTGAGGCAAGGTGTGAGGAGGGCCATGTTTTCGAAGAAGGGTCGAGACAAGGTGAAATAGGGACATTGGTATGTAGCCACGTATTCCGACGTCCGATGTCCACCATGAAGGAATCGGGCGTGCTAAAGTTGAGAGATGTGACATGATGTTCGTGGAGGAAAGTAAGGCCCTGTCAAACGGTTGTTGAATATTCCTCCTTGAAACTCCAAAGAGAAGTGCAAGTTCACCTCGAGTGCTTGGCGGATAAAGTCAATGTAATTTGCGACCGTCTGAAACGGTGGATCATCGTATTTGGTTAGCCATTCCAAGCAGACGAATATTGATGCCGGAAGGTTTGCATTGGGCTGCGGCTTGTTCACGACAGACAGGACGTGTGGTACAGGGTTCCACGGATCTAGTCGTGCTTCAGATGTGTTGAAAGACATGAGGATGTCATATTCGTTTGACAGAGAATTTTCGGAGAGAGGTCTGATCACAAATGCGTCGTGTGCGGAAGGGGAGGAGGCTTCCACACGGATCTACAAAAGGTCAGATCGGATCTCAATCAGGTAATACATTCAATGGTCAAACAGAAACCCACCAGGTTGCGGGACTTGGGTAAGTCGTGGTCGAGTTCAGAGATAAGGTCGTCTACAATGGCCTCAAAATCACTTTAATAAGAGAGATGCGTCAGTAACATAGACAAGGGAGGAAATATGAAGCAGGCGCACATATCGTAGCTCATACTAGACGACGTAGAGCACTCGGACTCGGAGTACTCGCTGTACGAATCGTCATCCCTAGCATCTTCTCCATCTCCTAGCTCCATATTGTGAGAAGGGACCCCATAGGTATATCGGGACGGTATAATAGGCATGCGCTCTAATGGATGACCGAAGTTATACTGGTCCATAACGCTGTCCAAGTCTTCAACAGTAGAGTCACTTGCGCTCCCACTGTCCGAGGCGTCTATATCGGAGGGGTAGGCTGCCACGGTCTTTGCCTGCTCCGAAGGATACGTATCGATCCTCAGCGAGCTAGAAACAGCTGGTTTGGTGGTCTGCATGACTGAAGTAGAGGCAGTGAGGGACTGGGGCATCGTAAGTGGAGGGGGAAGAGAAACAAAGATCTAGCACGGAGAGCAATCATTATGAAGTTAAAATAAATACTTTCAGGGTGGTCTTTGAAGGGTTGCTTTGTTCGGGGGTTGAGCGGATTGATCGGTATAGATGAAAAGGCAGACTGCAGCTTTGGCCTGCACAGGAGTGAACATATATATTTGAAACCCCTGCGCATGGGATCCATCGTCCAGAGGGTCGTGCCGTCCAGAGTGCATGAGTTGTTGCGTCAAGTGGGCTCCCCTTGCAAGTGCAACAGCCCACCGGGAACACTGGGCTTCCACGAACTGCAGGCCTCGCTTCTTTGAGATCAGATGAGTTCGTTCCGCAGTCACATCGATGGAGAATGGAACAAGGCAGTGAAAAGAGGTTCCAGTAACCGAAATTAGCAAAATCGACGAATCGTACGCGCAAGCATCGTTAAAAGTGCCAATAAGCAAGGCTACAAGTTCCCGAAAGCCAGTGGCCTATTTACCGCCGGCTTCATGTCGATAATGCAGGGAGCGTGCACACGACCAGGATCGTCGAGGCATTGTTGGTCAAAAAGGAAAGACAAAAAGAAGTTCGCACGCATGCACGGAAGAAACGTTGTTCCTCATTGACCACTACATACAAAAATAAACACAAAATAAACAGATGCACCAGCCTAGGGTATAGAGAACGAGGGATAGCACTCCAAACAAGTGTCCATGTGTATAAGTAAACGAATGTGGGTGTGAGTGAATTGGATTATATCCAAATTATATCTGGCCAGTGACTTCGGTGGGCTTTCCGAGGAAGTTGCGCACCACGGAAACAACGTTTCCAGCCAGGGTCGTCGCCGTGCACTCCAGTCTGCGCTTCGCGAGAACAGAAACCTCCTTCTTCACCAAGGAGATATCTCTGCTGTGAGCACGGCGACCAGCATGGAGCTCTCGGCTGTTGACCTTAGCGCATCCAGGTGTCTGAAAATACCAACAATTTCAGCGCCCATTACGATAATGAAACGAAACTCCACAGAAGGAGCTTAGGCGGAAAGCTTACCTCAAATAATGTGAATTTCTTAACCGGGAATTCAATCTTGTTCTCCTTGTCGAAGAGCCCGAGGAACGAAGACTCGGCACCAAGGTTGACGGAAAGGTCCGCGGTCGCAGTGAGGCAGCCATTCACTTCGGCTGAGGCAGTGTCGGCGGGTGTCTTTGTCACAGTTTGTCTGGCTTCGAGAGTATTCGAGGAGGCCTCAGCTGCCAAGTCGTCGTCAGAGCTCATCTCGGCGATTCGAATGTCAGCGTCGCTGTCCCGGACGTTGAGGGTGCCTTTGGCGGAGGTCTTGAGGGTAGCTTTGACGGTGGCTCGGCTGTCCAAATCGATGAAAATATCCGCCTTATTGCCCAGCCCATTCACGCCGAGGGCAATCTTGGGAATGAAATGGCCCTCAACGCTAGCGCTTGAGGCGACCGAGGGGCTGATGGAAAGAGACAAGGCTGTGATGGGCGATTAAAACCATCATCGGATAAATGCTATGGCTAACGTAACACTCACGGCGTTGTTCTGGGGTGAACTGGCCTTTGGGGGGATGTCTATCAGATCGGGGGAAGAACACGCGAACATCGTTGGCACGGTATTTGAAACCTATAGAATATAAATTATGCCCTCTGCTCGAGAGAATAAGGATGGAGGATGTACGAACCAACATCCAGATCGGCATTTACGTCCAGCTTGGCTTCGGCTTTGGCTTCTATCTTGAAAAAGGGACCAACTTCGAAAAGGCTGAGATCGGGCTATCAGCAAACTACCCTTGCATTTTGAGTATGAAGAAACGATTAGACTTACCCAGGGAAGCTCAAGCCCGGAAGGCCAACGCTGAAGAGTTCCTTGGTACCATCAATGGAACCCTATATTGCGATCAATACCAACCTTATACGCATGACACCTTGAGCACGACTTACTGCGAGGTTACCTGACATTGTAAGCGATCCTTCAATGGTACCATCGATACCTATTAACAGTCACTCAGCATCGCTGTGTGGATAAGATGAAGGAAAATGTGCGTACCGATGGTAATGCCAAGGTCAGATAGTTTCGCGGGCTTAGTAAGAGTACCAAGGGCGCCGACGCCAACGACAACAGTGGTGTCGACATCAGCACCTGCAGATCCCTTGACTTTCGCAGTGACTGCGCCACATTTGACTTGTTGCTCGAAGATAGGTAACGTCCCCTTGAATTTGACAGGGGCGGCCCGTTTGATGTCACTCTGGCTGAGCTTGAGGAATGCTATGATAGGTTGGATGAGGGGAGAACCGTAAGACTAGTCTAAGGAACTTACAGTCGTAAACGCGGGAGATAAAACTTGACACAACATTGCGAGAGTAGATGCGACTACGACGCTGGGTGGTAGGAGGTGTAACGGTGAAGTTACCGTTCTGACCAGGGATTGTTGTTCCCTGTTAAGAAGCGTCAGCTATCGAACATTTAAACTTCGGATCGTTGAAAAGGTTTGCTCACCTCGATGGCAATCATAACTTCTCCATTCCTAAGAACATCGAGTAAGGATACGAAATCGATAGAGTGAATTATGAGTCTGACTCACTTGGGTTCGGCTTCGCTGAACTTCGTGTCTATAGTAAGACCGCGGACTTGTGGTGGAGGAGCATTCTGTCGGCGAGCGATCTTGGGTGCCGCCCCCTCCGGAAGGCTTTGGTCTTCATGCACCCATGAACGAGCAACCCGAGCGAAGGCATTGGCACCACACTACCAACATAAATATCAGGACGCGTCTAATGTCATGAATTTGCTGAGTTGTACTGACACTTTCTGGGAGGCGGACGATCTTGCCCTCTGCACCTCCATTCTGGTCCAAGAGCTAAGGTAAAAAGGACGCGTCAAGGACTAGTGGAAAACTTAGAAGTGTATCATCTTACATCACAGCCGGCACCTTGAGCATCATCGCTCTTGCAGACAAGTCGAATGTCCTGTTCGGTCTTGGTCTTGTCACAGTCAAGGATCATCCATCCTCCAGCTTGGGTAATGTCGGCAATGGCACCGGGGGAGCCCCACTATTGTCAGATGTCTCGCGTTAGTGTTGGATGATAAAGGCTAAATGGACGAGGAACGAACGATGGATATGCTACCCGCGGCACCGCCCTCAGCTTGAGGCATGTCGTACGAGCATCGACCTTGATTGCAAGGAACGGTCCAGTCGTTTGCGGCGTTGACAGAAGAAAGGTATGCAAGGAGAGAGACGAGGGCGAAAGCAGAGCAGCGCATCGTGGCAGATAAAATATTAAGTAAGAGTGAAAAAAGGGCGAAAGTGCGAAGGAGGGGAGAGATCGTGTGTAAAAGCAAGGGGAATATTCAACGGCAAAAAAAAACTAGGCCGGGATTAAAGGTTGGCGTGAAGAAGGGAAAAGCGAAGGGAGCCACAGGCTAGAAAGAACGAAGAAAGGAGGGAAGTTGATGGGTAACACTGAGACGATGGATACCCATTTTATAATCCTCAAGTTCTTCCAAAGTACCAAGAACCAAGAGGTGGCGAAGCAAGCTACTGACGGTGGCTGGAAGAGCGCTGACAGGTTGGAGGAGGATCTGTAAGTGTCGATAAGGGGATTGAGTAACACAACGAAGACGCGTTGGGTGTAATGCACGTCAGGTTTCTTGACGCGTAACCCTTGGCCGTCCAAGTCGACGCGTGACGGATTACTAGGGAGTTTCCGACCATGAAAACGTCCGGAGACTCGCTGCTAACCCAAGGCGGGGATGGGGGTGCCCAAGCGGTCGTGATCACCATGAAATAAGCACATGTAGTTAGCTTGCTGAATCTTGAAGCCTGTGCAGCTTCCCCCGACATGATTATTGGGAAGAAAATGGAGTTGAAGATTGCACGACCAGCGACATGCTGTGTATGAGTATCTGAAAAGGACGCGGGGATGAGTGACGTATATCCAGGGTAACGCATCGGTACTTGCCAGTCATGATCAGCCGGAGGTAAGTATCACTGGTCGATTGGTTTCGAAGTCCAGAGAAAAAAAACATATGATTATGCAGGCCCAGGACAGACCCTGTTCGATTCGTGTCGACAGTTTAGTCCAACTGTTATGGGTTGCAGTGTGTTAACTAGACATCCCAGCTTGCATCAGAACGTTGAGACACTAAGACCGAGAGACAGGAGTGGACAACCTTTTACACCAAACCAACAACAACAACAACACGCTCATCTTCATGACCTCGCACAAGCACAAGCCGAGTGTTGATTCCTTCGGTATCCCACCGCTGATATTCCTTCCAATGAATTTGAAGAGTTGCACTGGTTCGATCGTTAGAGTTTTGCCATTTTCACCCAATTCGCGCAGCGTCGGAACACCTTTGTTCATTGATGTCGACGACCCAAGGGGTCAGAGGTGTAGTTCTTCGCAAAGGAGGCGCACACTCTGGGAAAGACCGTAGCCAACGTCGGTTTGTCTCCTCGTTGCGTTGGATTGGATAGTCTCGCATGAGGGCAGCATGAGGGTGGTCGGGTGAAGCGATCATGGCGAGTCAAGAGTCGCGACGTTTTTCGGTGTGTCAATCAAAAATTCTGGGCTGTCAAGGCTTGCTCGCATACTGATATCCATACGGTTTGTAGAGTCGATGCGCGAACGGGTTGTTAATGGTTGAAGACGTTGAAGCTCGACGCGCTTCGGACGCGCTTGAAGCAAGCTTGATGCAATCGATATAGTAGCTCCGAGCCCTGAGCGCTTCACTCAAAAGTCCAAGTCGTTCACTTCTGCTGCCCCCAGCGTTATGGTTGACCATTTGTCGCCACGCTCCATGTGCCTGCGATGATTACAGCCCGCTGTTCTAGGATACAGCGCCCAACTTCAGAATGGGTTGGCTACGAGCGACACTTCCGCAGCCAGCGCTCCTTGTGACTCCGTCTGTGAATCTTCAGGAGGATTGCTACAAGCCAGTATACGAACCGCTGGGTAGACGTAGGCTACGCCAAAGCTACGTACGAGGAATATATATCGATTGGCCAAAGATTGGGACGCTAGTCTTGTACACCGTGCTCAACAAGTCCGGTATGTCACTAGCCTGCATGCTCCTATACATACTCTAAGCTGCAATGATAGTGTATCACCATACAATGANCCCTCGAATCTACCCTCGGCGACCCCTCCTCCATGTACCGACCATTCGTTTAACATTATAGCCCCTGCACCCCTATCCACGGGCGCTCGGAAAAGCCATTGGAAGCATCCAGGAAGTANTCCAAGGTCCCC
>JAPEVF010000859.1:0-18983 GCA_029747585.1 Pleurotus djamor | reverse complement strand
CGGCATCTTGGGTGCTCCGTAAGAGGAGGCTCAGGTATGGACGATGGGCAATGTCGAGAAGCCGTGAAAGAGTGTGTATGATCGTGGTAATGGGGTGCCCACTTTCGCTCGCGGAGACTCCATCAGATGTAATAATGGTAACTCTTGAAAGAACCACTGAGGGATGCATCGTCTGGAGAAAGTCGATGCAGACCTGCGTCTCCTCCTCCAAGTGAATTCGCTGTAGATCAGATAGACCGGCTTCGAAAGGACGTGGCGGGCCCGATTTCGTCAAAGAGCGTATCAATGAGAGGTTCCTCAATCTTGGTAGGTGCCTGAGTAAATAGAAGAGATCGCTGGTGTGGATGCGTTTCCACTCGGGGAGGTTGTCGATACTGAGAGTTATGAGATGGGTTGAGTACATCCGACTGTTTAGGTCGAAGTAGCAGCCGGAGGTGACTAAGGTTGCTAGGCTCTGGCGCGCCACAGATAATGTTGGGCTTTGTTCAATAAGGAACGGAGAGTCTCGCTCGATCCAAGGATATTGGATGGAAGTGGCCTTCGCAGCAATGACCAAGCTCTCAAGGGGCGATTGAAGTTCCTTCATTCGGACAAGCATGTCGTCGATAAGGCTCCTTTGACCTTCGATCCGCAGATGCCGTATCTGTTGTTGAAGGAATTCAATTGCGTATAGTGCGAGCAAGATGACAGTCTCGTGGGTCAAGTCACAGACCAAGATCAGATAATGACCTGCAGATCGCTCGGCGAAGAGCGAGGAAATGTATAGTTTGGGCGTCTTCGCGGCAATGACGACAGTCGACCAGAGGCTTCCACAAGCAAGGGCCGCCTCGCGCCAGTCGTGACAGACATGCGTCGCTTGGAGCAAGTGTACGCAGTGATCCAAAGGTGGAGTAGAAGAGTCAAAGTCGACGATGTCCGGGATGAGGTGGCTGAATATGTCACAAAGAGTTTCAGCTGGTAGTCTTGAAATGGGAAGGGAGCGATTTCGAGACAACTGCGGTTCCATGACCTATGACACTGGGGTAGCAGAAGTTTGGGAGCAGAGAAAAATTAAACCATCGATAGGGAAGGGTGAGGAGAGAAGGAAGAGAGAAGGAACGGTACGACTCTGTGGCGAAGGCTGAAGCAGTGTGGCGCAGACTCCAGATGCACAGGGGACTCAGGGAACTTCCCTGTCATCCAGGGTCAGTTGAATCTTGCGCGGAACAAACGCCATCATGAAAAAAAAAGCAACGTCGTGGCAAGCATGGTAAGACGTCCTTATTTCCTCTGTAAATAACACGGTATGAATTACATACGCAGAACGTGAGGCGGCAAAACTCCATGCACTACAAGTCCAGAGGTCGCAGCGTAATCAGCAAAATTGTGCCGTCTTCAAGCTCCCAGTCGAACTGCTTTCTGAGATTTTCAGCTGGATAATCCACCGGAGACTAGATCCCGAAGCACACTACACGACCACAGCTTACTCCTGGTTAGCCGTTTCATGGGTGTGCCATCACTGGCGCAACGTCGCACTCAGTCACGCCCACCTCTGGTCAGCCATCACATTCAGCATTCATCGGATTCGCCCACAGCTGGTCAATCTTTTCCTCGAGCGGAATACTTCCTCCCCGGTCATCCTCTCGTTCCAATTGAATGGTAATAACCATTTCCCCGACACCCTGCCGCTTCTTCATAAGCATCTGGGTAGGATCACGGAATTGGACATCCTGGGTGCTGACGAGGCATCTCTCGCTGAATATTCCCATACTTTCAAGGACAGTCCCCTCCAGCGCCTCTCAATACGCTGCTACCCTCATTGCGTGGTTGACGACGCGCCATTCGTCGTCAACGTCGCCAGCCTCACCAGTTTGTCCCTCTCAAGCTGCATTTTCCCATGGACGTCGCCGATGTACTCGCCTGCATTGACTACGCTTGAAATCCGAGCTTTATCCAGACTTGAACTGCCAAGTTTCACTCGAATCATGAGACTCCTTCAAAAACTTCCAATGTTAGTCAACTTGACTCTCGAGGGAGCCATGAAGAGCTCAACCAGGACTCCTTCTCAAGACGTCACGTTACACTATCTACGCCACCTCTCTATCAATGCTTTTGAGGCTATCTGCGTCATCTTCTTCAAATATGTCCACATGCCTGCATTGGATACCCTTCACATCGAGTACAACCCAGACCGAGCGACGACCTCACGCAACGCGGTGCCTAAAGTTCTTGAACTCACTGCTTCCATCCTTCCCTCACATACCCCCTTCACCGAGCTGCGCCTATTCTTGGACAATACATTCCACTCTTGGGGGGGATTCTCCCTTGGTACCGATACCAAAATTGTAACCAAAATCAAAACAACCCCGCAAGAGTATGCCGAACGGGATATGTCGTTTCAGGCGCTTTTGAAATTCTCCACCAAACTGACCCCTTGGATGGAGCACATAAACTTCTTGGAGTTCTCTGGATTCACCCTCCGTCCAACCATCCGCACGCTACAAGATTCTTTGTTTGCCTGGGAGAAGCTCACTGATTTCCCTTCCCTCCGAACCATCCGAATGAAGCATTACCGCATCCCCGCTCTCCTTGAGGCGATGTACGAACATGCTATGGAATGTATCGGCATCGGTTTCGAAACATCACCACGCCCTGGAGCCCCCATCACGCAACTCATTCCCAAGCTTGAGACGATTGAATTCGAAGACTTTGAGTTTGAGCCCAAGATGCTCGACATCATCCACGGTGTCGGGCTGATCGATTTGTTGATGGCATATCTATGGGCCGTCAAAAAGCACACTGGCTCGTGTCCTCGCGTCGTCTTCAAGAAATGCCGCGGCGTCAATGTACATTGGCTCAAGGAATTACGTTCATTCACAGAAGTGGAGTGGGATGGGTCAGGTGTAGACCTTGACCCCTTGGAGAAGTGGTATTCCTCTTTTTCGCCTGACATTCCGGAGTTTACTTTCGAGGGTCACATTGAATGGTATAAATCGATTAACCTATGGGGCTAAGCAATTAGGCATGGTGAATTATTGATCAATTATTGACCGGACAGTATGACAGGGAGGGCTGTATGGTACCAGAAACTGGGTTATATGTGACGGAAGGAATCTAGTGGGGAATCTTATAGACGTTGTCAACATATCGGATATGCATAGTCAACCAGACAATCCAGTCGCCTTGAACCAGTCGATATAACGTGAACAGATTGACAGGTTGACAGACGAAAACGCAGAACACCAGTCGTGTGCGTATTCATAAGCATTGCCAGTTGATCCATCCCACTCCACGTCCGTGTATGAACGGAACCCCTCCAGCCACCGCTCATCTACACCTTTGCAGCCCTTGATGACGATGCGCGGACAAGAACCACAAAGCTCTTTTGAAGCCCACAGATACGCTGTCAGTAGGTCGATCATCGCCAAGTTTCCGTGGCAAGTTTCGGAGAGTACGTTCTCAAAAGTGAAACGTTCAAACACGATAGTCTCGAGAACGGGGATATTGGGTTGGAGGGCCGTTGGATCGGTGCTTGAGGATACACCGGTGAGGAGTCCGATATCAATGCGTGACATCGTCTTCTCGAATAAAACCTCGAAAAGGCCAGGAGGACGATACGTCTTAATTCGGATGGTCCGGAGGGAGGGAAGAGCGGTGAGGTTGCTCCAGTTCCAGTAGGATCGACGTAAAAGGCCAAGGGATGGATTAGAGTCCCCGGCGCCGTCGCATTCCAAGAAAGAGATATGCTCCATCCAGGAGGGAAACTTAACCGCGGTGCTGAAAAGGGCACCGAGCGACATGTCAACCGGGTGCTTCGGGCACGTTTCTATGGTAGCCACGCGGCGGGTATCACTACCGAGGGAGAATTTTCCCCAGGACGAGCACTTGTTGTTGAAGCCCAACGATAGACGCAGCTCCGTGAAGGGTGGAAGAGATGGCAAACTCGGAGCAGCGAGTCGAAGGACCTTGGGTGCTGTCGTAGATATGCTGGCAACGCCGAGTCCGTCTGAGTGATAGGAAAGGTCGAAGATGCTCAATGTCGGGAAGTGAACATGTTCCAGAAAGGCGACGCATGTGGACTCGGATTCGTAAAGGTTGAGTTCACTAAGGTGTTGTAAAGTGACGTCTAGAGACATTTCACATGGTTTCTTCGACTTTTTGATGACACCTTCAAGAGACAACCTGCTTAACTGGGGGAATCTTCGGAGGAGCTTCACGATTTTAGGTAGGCTGAGACGGTTGGGTAATTGCCTTAGCTCAAGCGAGGTCAAGCCAGAGGCGAGCACTGACGAGTCCCATGCAAAAGCGCAGTCTGTAAGCGACAGGCTGGTCATACCATCGACCGCAGAAAGGAACGGCACGTCATTGAGCTCATAGGGTATACCCAAGGCATTGAAAGGCTGAGGGCAGGCTACGGAGAGGCTCTTGAGCGGGGCACCCTGAAATAAGGGAAGATATTTCGTCAGGTTCTTCGCACTGCCGACGGCGTGTAAGCACTTGAGCCTGTCCTTGTGCTTGCGTAAACGAGGTGCAAAGTCAGAGAAGGCGTTGTTGTCATCGAGAAGAGCACAGACGGTGATTGGTGAGTTAGTGCTGCGCTCGAGAAGAAGATCATACAATTGTCGACCGAAACGAAGGTTTTTGACGATGATAGTCGACCAAAGGCTGGCGTGATTCAGTGCGACTTGACGCCAGTGACGGCAAACCCATGAAACAGCCATCCAGGAGTAGGCATTTCTGGGTTCTGAGCTCAGACTTGTCCGGTTGAATATGTCGGACAGAATTTCAGCAGGGAGCTTTAAAGCTGCACAATGCGGGTCTTGAGACTGTGGTGTTCGGACCTGCGGAACGCTTTCATCAGGCGCGGGTTGAGCAACTCTGCCGCGGCGTGCTATGTTATATGTTCCATGTCATATTTCTCCGTGAATGTCGTGCAAATGGCTCACCAGTCTTGCCGCGTTTCTTCATGAATGGAGGAGGAACTTGTAAGGCGCGTTTGTGGCGCGTCAGTGTCACGTCTGGCATACCACGAACGTGACGCGTGACGATTCCCCAGTCATGTTCTTCTCCTCGTACCACCGTCTCATATTCGCCATCCTCTCGTGGATTATCCTCGCTGTAGAGGCCCAAGTCTCGGATCGACCGTCACAGGCACCTCCGAGTGAATTTCCAAGCGCAACTAGCCTCTTGCCGACATCATCCTCGGAGACTAGCAGCGTCAATGCATCGTCTAGCTCGAGCTCGACGATCAGCGCGTCCGCTTTTCCACCTCTGAACACCGTTTCTCCCTGCGGTGCGTTCTTGATGTGAAAAAGCCTGAACCCCCAACTAATCTCGAGTCTAACTTTAACAGTTGCGGACTGTTTGTCGCGAGCAGTGGGTGCTACAGGATGTTCCAGCTTGACCGATGTATTTTGCTTCTGTCCAAAGTGAGCTTGATCTCTGATAGCGTGTCCTAGCCGCGGACGTCGACTCTGCGCCTGGCATGCTAGACACTTGATCATGACTGACCTGACCGTTTCGCAGCCGGAATTTCACAGAAGCTCTTGTGGGCTGCATCTCGGGGTCGTGTCCAACTGAACGCAATTCGACCGAGGCACTTGCACGGCAATTCTGCAACTTGGTCAACAGCAGCTCATCGCTTTCATTCCCATCATCAGTCTCGGTTACCTCCTCGCTACCTGCGACGGTTCCACCAATCACTACCACGCCACCGGCAACAAGCGCTTCCTCGACTTCAGAGAGTTCGTCGACTTCGACACCTGCAGGCAACTCAGCGAAGAGTCATTTGGGAGTGTCACGGGGTATGGGGTGTCTTTCGGTCCTTTCAGGTGTTTTGCTTGGTAGTGCGCTCTTTGTTTGAGCGATGGACTTTATTTTCCTTGTACTCATTGGACTTTTCGGACTGCCTCTATTCGCTCTCCTCAGATCGCCTACGTTTCAATTCATCGATGCGCTCATGTGGCGTCCTATCTAACGTTATGAGCAATTCTTTGTCCTCCATGTGGACCAAATGCCCCAGCAACGGTCAAGCCACCACCCACTGGGTGTTCAAGCGTCCGGTCCGAGGTATGTGAGGGCATGTCCTCTCTTTCAACCACGCTTGCCCCCCNGAAATCCTCTCGATTATCTTCTACGTCGTTCCCCAGGCCACCTCAAATCCTATCAGCTCCGAGCCTTGGAAATGGTGGATCCGGACGACCCATGTTTGTCAATACTGGCGCCACACTGCCATCCACGACCCAAAGCTCTGGCAGACGGTTCTCCTCAGCAGTGCCCGCGACGCACCTATTTTTGACCTCTTCTTCGAACGCAACGGGACGTAACCGATAGCCCTTTTGTGTGTTGTTCGGCTTCACACACACGGGCCGTTTGTACGTTGTTGAAGCTAGTCTCGCAGTCCGTCACCAGAGACAAAGTCAAAAACCTGACGATTCAGTGTTCAAAGAAGGACCTCAGTCGCTTCCTAGACACCGCCAGCCGCTCCCGTCCTTCGCGTCTGGAGATTATTCCTGACCAGCGCACCGCCTTCATTGACACAGTTCAAGCTTGCTGGCTGACCA
Organism: Pleurotus djamor; assembly: GCA_029747585.1. Taxonomy (NCBI): domain Eukaryota; kingdom Fungi; phylum Basidiomycota; class Agaricomycetes; order Agaricales; family Pleurotaceae; genus Pleurotus; species Pleurotus djamor. The sequence goes on along the minus strand of JAPEVF010000859.1, from coordinate 12,441 downwards.
TTGCCCCGTCAGCGTATTCCCAAGTGGCTGCTTCTTTGTCAATAACTCAATGTGCTTTCGAGCTTAATTCGGTGTTTTATACCCCTCATCTTTTCAGGAGCAATACAACTTGGGACCGACACAAACGATGTTCTTACCCTCCAACGTATGCTGCACACTACGTATCTTGGCCTTTCCGCCACAATTTTCTTTACCCGTCGAATCTTCTGTCCAGAAGCTAAACCACGCTTCCTGGAACTCGATGGCCAAAACGTACCAATGCTCCAGGCCACCCACTTTGCTCCGGTATCATCGAGACTGGAAGGCGTTACATATGAATCACTCATCTTATCTTCGCCCAATACGCATACTCTGCCTAAGGACATACCGGCCGTCACTCCTCTTCGAAACTCTATTCGAATATGCTATGCAGTGTATTGGCCGTGGCCAAAACACGTTGACGCCGCACCAGCTTAATCGTGGCGAGCATGTCTTCCCCGAGCTCGAAACTATAGACTTTATCGAATTTTCATTCACATTGGAATAACGTGTACACCAGACTACCAGAGCTTGCTCTCCCAACTCTCTTGATCGCGCTCGCATGGGCTCTCAAGCAAATACGCGTACTCCCTCCACGTATCTTGCTCACGAATTGCACAGGTGTTGATCGGTGTTGTGTTGGGCAACTTCGCTGTCATACGTTGGTCGAATGGGATGGTCTGAACGAGGTTGAAAATGCCGGAGATACCCCAGAAGATGTCTTCGTTGAGCTGCTGGCCTGGTTCACTTGAATAGCAAGTGGACACACAGACTCATCATCATTTGAGCCTCCAAAGCATTATGTTCGCGCCTTTACACGTTATTCCTTGTTTCGCAATGTGTTTTTCATATCTAGCTACTCTCGAGTATTTAGTGGGAATTTCGTTTGGTGGATGCAGTACTGTTTTAGCGCCAGCTGCACTTGACTGCACCCATGATCCACAATCATGACTTCGGCCTGTGCGCCCTCTCCGCTTGCTCTGAAACTTCCTCCTGAATTACTCGCCGGAGTCTTCAGCCATGTCACACCCCACTTCGAAACCACCGATCCAGCCTGTTTGGTGCAGTGGATCAGGACGACGCATGTCTGCCATTACTGGCGAGATGTCGCCCTCAAATATGCACGCCTCTGGACTACCTTTTTCCTTGGTCCTTACTGCGAGAGCACGGATCCCTCCTTATTCGATCTTTGCTTCCAACGAAGTGGCTCGCTGCCAGTGGCCCTGTTGTGTGTCGTAGGGGATTTCGGATGGGTTGAAGATATGTTGATGAGCTTTGCTTTAAATGACGCTACCCAAGATAAAGTCAAGCACTTGAAGATAGTGGGCTCGAAGTCTCACCTCCTCAGCCTGCTCAGTCTCATGAGCTATTTCCCTCTTTCGACCCTTGAGTTTACGATCAACCGTACTTCCAAGAGCGACGACCACGCTCTGTGGCTTCCCCATCCTCTTCTTAACCAATTCATCGGTCTCACCTCCCTGTCGACCACGAGATGCGCCTTTGAGCTTGACTCGGTGCTTTACAGCCCCCATTTGACGACCCTAGAACTTCGGAATCTGCCACCTTCGCAACGTCTGCCTATCAGTGATTTGATGTCGTTGTCCAAACGCCTGCCCAATATAACCACTCTCACTCTGATTGAGTCACTTCAACTTCCAAGATCGTCCTCCGACTTGACCACACCCCAAGTACTCAGGAATTTACGAAGCTTTCACATCGTCGACATTGCGTTGACCTGCTTCGTTTTCATGGCTTGCTTGGTAGCTCCAAACCTCGAATCCCTCAACGTCGGCTACGAGTCGGGGCCTGAGGCGCGTGACACTGTCCAGGATGTACTTCTATACGCCAACGCAGCCATCCGTTCTCCCCTCCCCTACACTGAGCTGCGGCTACAAACAAGCGGTCTTTTGCAGGGGAGGCTTCACCTTGGCACCGTGGCTGGCGACGTTCTCACCATCAAAACTACCATATCTACCCAGCGATCAAGTCATACCAAGATGGGTCTCGCCGTTTATACGAACCTTTCCGTGGGGGCTAGTCTATACTTTCTGGAACTTGAAAGTTCCCCCGATACATACAAATCGGAAATTGACATGGATATCACGAGATGCAAGGATGATTGGAAGTCAATGTTTTCCAAGTTCAGCTCACTACGTGTCCTCCGTCTCAAGACATACCGCCCGCTCCTACTTATTGAAACGCTATTTGAACGCGCTATGCTCTGCATCGGCTGCGCGCGGGATTCAACATCCCAACATCATAATTGTTATGGAACGGGCACGCAGCTCCTCTCCCACCTCGAGACCATCGAGTTCGTCAACTTTTCGTTTTATCCTACGTGGAATCTGGAAAACAACCATACGGGAGTAGCGGAGTATCCTCTTGAAGACCTTCTAATCGCCCTCTTGTGGGCTATCAAACGGCACTCGCCCTCAAAGTATCCAACCATCTCATTCACGGATTGTGTTGCTGTTGATCGTCACTGGATTGCAGAGCTTAGACGGTACACTAGCGTTGAATGCGACGACAGGTTGAATCTCATGGTCAGCAATTCGTTCGAAACGATGTGGCTTCCGCCGGAAGAGACCTTTGATGGGTTAGTGACCTGGTACAAGTTGTTTGAAAAGCCTGATGAGGACTCGGATATGGATATCTAAGTAATATCTATTACGCTTCAAGTGGAGCCTGTATATAATTTATGTCCGTATCTCAGTGTGATTCTACGGGATGTGGAGTTTTCGAATTGTCACCTTCAGGCCTCAGTTGGCGCTTTTTTTGCTGCTCACTTGTTCTCTTCAGTTCATGACCTGGTAGTAAGTCTTCTACTTACCACTTCAAAGTGTGGGATCCACCTTCTTATGACCTTGCGAAAGCATTATCAATTACACATATGGCTCAACTTGCCAAATCACTCCCATCACCTCTCGCGGCGAAACTTCCTCCTGAATTACTCGCCGAAGTTTTCACCTACATTGCGCCAGGTTTCGATGCAAATCCCACCGACGTGACTTGCTGGACGCGATGGATCCGGACCACTCATGTTTGTCACTACTGGCACGAGGTCGCTGAAGAGGATTCGCGTCTTTGGACGGCTATTCTACTCAACCACACCGGTATCTGCGAACTTTTCCGCCTACGCAGTGGTTCGCTACCGGTATCCTTGCTATGCGACATCGACATCGTTGGTAGTGCTTGGATTAATGACCTTTTGGAGGCCTTTCTCTCACAAGGTGACCGAAGCAAAATCAAGTCCATGAAACTCCTCGGTCTCAAAAGCGACTTACTCCAACTCTTTGATACCGTTGGCAAATTTTCACTTTTGAACTTGGAGATTATACCAAACCTCACCACCCACTCCAATGCTGAAGCCTTTTGGCTTCCCGATCTTCAATTTGGCCCCGAATTTATTGGTGGGCTGACCACATTGTCTACCACGAGATGCGCTTTTTTGCCGGACTCAGTTTACGCGCCCAATCTGACGACCCTCGAACTACGCAGTCTTCCCCTTTCGCAAACTATCACCATCATTGAACTCATCTCAGTCCTCCGACGACTCCCAAAGTTGAAACATCTTACCGTTATTCGCAGCTTAATCCCCGAAATCGATGAAACCGCTGCCGCACAGCAGACTCCAGTCGTCCTACCAAATTTGCGATCTATCCATTTCAGCGAAAGACCTCCGGTTTCCTTCTTCTTGTTGGCCTTATTAGAAGCACCCGAATTCAATTCCCTCAATATTGGCCTTGACCCACGTCCCCTCGGACCGAGCAAGTTCGATCCTTTGACGGTCGTGTTTTCGTACGCCTGTACGCTCCTCCCTCAACGCCGTCCCTACATCGAGTTACGATTACAAATACAAGATCGTGGCACTGGGGTGATTCGACTTCGTACCTCCATCAGCACTCTTCTTACGATTCGGGTTACACCGCCACCTGAACACGAGAAGACTTCCAAACCGAGCCTCGTTGGGATGGCTCTTTCTACCCGCAAATCTCTCTCCACAAAGCTTGATATCCGTTTCCTGGAGCTTGAAGATGTGCCTCACACATACAAATCCGAGACTGCTGAGAATTTGCTCGGTTATGAGGAAGATTGGACTACGCTTTTCTCTGGACTCACCTCAGTGCGCGTATTGCGCCTACGGACCTACCGACCGCCCCTTCTCATCGAAACGTTGTTCGAACGCGCTATGCAGTGCATTGGGTTTGGCCGAAAGCCTTCGACGCAGCACATCGATCCATTTGGCTTCAGCAGACAGCTTCTCCCTCACCTCGAAACCATTGAATTCGTGGATTTTTCGTTTTCCCCATCGACACCTGTAAATACTCACAAGCACGTCGCCGAGTTTCCTCTACAAGATCTCCTTCTCGCCTATCTGTGGGCTATAACCCAACATTCGTACTCGAAGCCTCCGTTTGTCACAATGAAAAATTGCACGGGTGTCGATCGGCAGTGGGTCAAGCAACTTCAAACACACACTCGAGTGGAGTGGGATGGCTTGAACGAGGTTGAGAACCTTTCCGAGTCACCATGGCTTCCGCCAGACCAAGTGTTTGAGAGCGTTGCGGCCTGGTGTAAACTATTTGATAAGCAAGAAGATGCGTAGAACCCGGAGATCTTTTCCGTTCCCGTCCATATATTCTCTATATGTACTCTAAGTATATGTCTCTCGATTAATGCCAAGGTACCACTGACGTACCAGGTTGTAACTCCCGTAGTAGAGTCGTGGAATCTCGATATAAGCAACTTAACCCAAACTCGACCGATTCCCAGAAAGTTTCGGCATCTGGAACATTCCGAGAACGATAGAGCTCACATACCTTTTTGGTATTGAGCAAAAGACCATGCAATCGAGATAGTGTTCCACATCCATTGTGCCAACATTGTGCTCGGCTCGTTTGGATAGAGATGTGGAAAAGGGATGCATCGCCCCTGAGCGAATTGCCATAAATAGCCACGGAACGCCCACGTGCAGATCGCGTCCCATTGTTCGCATTTGACCAGCGCTCGATTTGGAAATTCATCTTGACTCCCAACCATCGTGGCGACTTGGTGGCGACCCATCGCGATCCCTATAAAATGGCACACAGCAACAGATCTGATGACTCCTCTGTCTACACCGACTCCTCATACTCATCTGAAGACTATTCATCCGTTAATTCAAATTCCAGTAGGTCCAATCTTGCATTGCTATATGTCGGGCACCCGAAGGCTCACAGTGTACCAGGCATGAACGCCAGTACTTCAGTGCTCACCACACCGTACCTACAAAAGGCTGGGAAGAACTCGAAGCGTGTCGACATGTACGCTGCACTCAAGCCGACCTCAAGGATTGCTTAGGCTCGATTCCAGCCGTTCTGGTAAGTTTTGGGGGAAAGAGAAAATAATGGGGGATATACTGTATCTATTCCGAGTATTWYATTATTTTNCCCCCTCCCTCTTTGCCCACGCAAACGAGGAACTAGATACCAACTACGACTGGGATCGAGTCTAAGGATTGCTTCGTCATGGTTCAAGATACCGAGACAGACTTCTTCAATTTCCTCATCAGGGTCTACAACATCACCCAGAAAGATATCGACTACATCAAGACTAAAGAAGGGGGATGGGTTCTCGATCCTGTCCATCTCGCCAATTTCACCGCGGGAGGCCATGCCTTTTTGAACGGGCAAAACCCTCCTTCAAAAANTGTTCACTCACTAACCTTGGTTTTCGAGAGGAAAAAAGGACCTTATTAGCCAATGAGGTCGCTCATAAGGACTTTTGTCTTGTCGAAAACGGGTATGAAAGTGAGTGAACATTTTTGAAAGGGGGTTTTCTCAGAGAAAGAAGGGGTCGCTGCCCGCTGTGTTTCCAAAAGGTGTTGAAAGACCGACGACACGAGCATGATCTCTACGCACCTCTCAAAGGCATGGCGGATGTTTTTCTGGCTACCATGGAAGTCGACAGGCAGGCCCTCGATATCCAGCTTGTCACTCTCGGCCCCACTGAGCTCAAGTGTCCATACTCTGGCATCAAACGCAAGCCCGACGGACTCTTCCTCCCACGTTCTTTCGACTCCTCGACCAAGCTTACCTGGGATGTCTCCAAGGCCTACCTGGAGGTCTACAAATCGCGCTCGGCAGCGACTGTCGAACCCATTGCCCTGGGTGAAACGACGTCTGCGCATTCTTCTACGGCTCGCTCTTCAACTGTTGTGGCATCGAAATCCAGTACCGGGACTCGAGGAACCAAGCCGGTAGCCTCTGACTCTCGGTCCAAGGCTCAGAGTCGATCCGTAAACGGCCATTCCTCGCGATCACACGCTTCAAACAATGACCCTTCTCGTCGATCCTCGCGTCCAAAGACCGCTCCCTCGATGTCTATGCAATCCATCGCCGAGGACGAAGACGAAGACGACGACAATGGCAATGACAGTGATGGCGAATATACAGGTGGATCGAAGGTTGGTTCAAAACGTGGAGGCCGCTCGAACGCCGCTCCCCGCAGGCGAGTCAACACTGGTGTCCACAACAAAGTTTGCCAATCACCAAGCTATGCAATCGAGTCTTTGTCCACCACTCCTCGACGTTGGGTCACTGGCCTCTTGGTCCAAGATTCGGACATGGGCGTGCATTATTTCGACCAATGTGGCGGAATTGTCACTTATCCATTCGACTTCATCAAAGAACCCGCTAAATTCGCCCTCGTCCTCCTCGCAATTGGAAAAGCCTCTCTTACCCAAGTTGGTTATGACCCTTACTTCGTCTGCTCAGGCTCTACGTCGCTAGACAATGGGTTGCCGTCTATCTCCAATGGCCAGCTTTTGATCCCTCCCTCTGAAGATTGTGATCCTGAATCTTGTCTCTACACCGGGGCGTCTGTCCCTGACAGCGAGTGGTCACGTTTTATTGTTGCCGAAAAACCCCTCTATGTGTGGATTGATTGCACGGCTAGTTCCTGGTTTTCCCGCATATGACGTTTACTTCCTGGATTGTACAAAGACCAACCCATCTTATTCTGGAAATCTTACCGGTCCCGATTTTACTGGATCTATGGATGCACATTCCAAACGCGTGCTTTTGGACATACCTAAAAGAAAAATTCTGTATGCTGAACAGTCGCAGATCATATTTACCCAAACGGACATCCGTAACTGCTTGCCCGCCTCCAACGTGCTCTGCCATTCCACGCCCTTGGATTTGCACCAATGCGGTGCATAGTTCCGATCGCTTGAGCTCGTACTCAGCGACGAATTCTGAAACGCTGTCAAATTGACGAACGTTGATACACGGGTCAAGCTCATGCCCAATTGTAAGATGATCTTCAATCCCGTATGCAGCGTTGATGAACTAGCATTCAGAACGGTACTCAATTTCAGAACCCACACCACTTCCATACACTATACAGTATCCATAAACAGGCGTGGCTGCAGACTAAGGATGGCCCGGGTAGAATGTCCGTCGCACAAGGGAATTCTTACCCAGGATGATCCAAGGGACATCTCTTCAGTTCTGTCATAACCAGTACTTATATGTGTCGTGTTGATCAGGTACGCTCGTGATCAGCCTGTCTATGATTTTGTCGATAGTGGTTGACTTCCCGTAGGGTTTAGAAAACCTAATTTCGCACCAAATCCAAAAATTCAATGGCTGAATTGGCTGAACCATATTTACATTTTTTGCACTAACCCGTAGACCTCCTTTGTAAATCAATATTGCTCATTGAATCGTCGTGCGACAACAAGTGGGGACACCGGCTGGCTACTTGCCAGTAGAGGAAGAGGCAGAAACGGGCGAGTGATGGACTCACTGCCATCCACACACCGATAAGTAGACTGAGAATTCTCAAGTAAACGAGGATGTTCAACAGATTTTGGGCTTGTTTTCGAGCACGGCGCGCTAGTCCTCACTTGGAAGGGGAAAATGTCAGTGGCGCTGAATGTTAGAAGGATTGACATTCCAATTTGAGGGTTCCTGCTGCATGTGTACCATGAGGGAGATGGATGTCCAAAAAGTCTGGGGGTCGGACCCCCNTTCCAGATAAAAATCTGTAAGAGCACGTCGACGACTGCCTGAGCTGGAAAACTGCTGATATGATGCACCATTTGGCCTTTTTCGGAGGTTTAGGAGATTATTTAGATTTAGACACGGTTTCTAGATCCTGCGGGAAGTCAAGTACATAGTAGAGTCTCCCTTTTAAGCGAGCACCTCATACCGGTCTGGCGACGAGGCTAGGCGATTCTAAGGTGCAAGGGGCCACGTGGCGGATTTAGCCCTATACGCTTGACTGTGACTTGTTTGAACAAGCGAAGTTCTATAGGTCTACTGCAATGAAGATATCTTAGCCGCTGCTTAAATGGGCTGGGAGTTGGGAGAACAGGGCTCACGATCTGGTCCAAAAGGACATAGGCGTCGCTTCACTGGCGTTGCCAAGTACGGAGTAGGTCAGGTCACAACCAAAACTAAGGGTTGCTCAATCATTGTGTTCAGACTGTGAGTTGACAAGAAGTTGAACGGGCGTACCATACGATCCATTGAGCAAGGAGTTGAAACCTGTTGTCCCTGCCACAGCGGGGGCAGCTATGCGGAAGCGACCTGTTCATCTCCAAAACTATGCTCATTGAAAACTCCGTGTGGGCTCCTAATCTGCGAGCAAGTTGGCAAAATGTGAGCGGGTCGACTGGTTGGTCGCTGAAAGAATTTATCAATTCCCAAGCATCGGCTTCGACGAACGCCGAGCCGGGTTTACCACGGCAGTAATGTTTGATCATAGTCTTCAAATCCTGGTGAATGCATTAGTAAGAAAAAAGAAATGGAGAGAGAAGGGGAACGGAGTACCTCCCAAGACGAGCAAAATTCCAAAGGAATTGGAATGCACCGTCCTAAGTGATCCCTGATAGTAATATTCAGAGTTGGGAGATACATCAAGGAAACCTGTTGTAGACCCCATTCGATGACAAGAAGGTCTAATTCGGCCCAACTGGATCCCCTCCACGATCGACTGAGAAGGGTAAGGAAAGGGTCGCGGCAGGTCCACAAAGGGTAGACGTACGAAGCTAAGAAACGGGAGAGTCGGTTTAACCTAACCTGGTGTTCTTCGATGAACGCCTTAAGCTCCCATAGTATGAATTCTTGTGAAGGTTGGGTATCGAGGGCTTGGCCCAGGTGGAGTCGGATGTACCTCAGATAACTGGCTAAACTTTGATGCATTTCCTGTATGCGAGAGCTATCGCTGAAGATAATGTCCACTAATTGATGGAAATGATGCAGCTCCGAGGGTTCGATTGCCCCGTCGATAAGGGCTGGGTCCGTTAGGATGAATGTGAGGGTCTGATGCAACAAAGTCACATCCATGATGACTTCGGATATGACCACTAGTTCGGTAGAGAGTTCTTCAAGCAATTCTTTCAATTCCTTCACAGTGTCCACGATATATTGATGGCGTGTGATTGGTGGTGCGCGGCGCAGCGGACGAGGCCCGAAGGAGGTCGGCCGTATGTGTTGTGAATCCCCTTTGTCTGGTTCAGGATGAGTTTGGCTATTGTTTGAGGTATATGATGGACTACCTTTCGGCTTGGGATCACGGTGTGTTACTCTAGCGGGTTCTGCTCAGCGAACGTTGCAAATGATGATATCGTGACCGATGCTTACAAGACTGGTGTGCCTTCCGATGCTTCACTTGACATTCGTTTATGAGTATAATCCACTTTCGTTGTATTCGAAGTTATGTTTGACATTTTGATGGTCACTCGTTGGAGTTGGAAGGAAAAAACATCTGGGAGTCTGGTACGATCAATGATCATTGAATGGCAGGGCGGTTTAATGATATGAGAGAACGAAACTAACGAGTCGGTCTCGAGTTGGCGTTGACCCCTCTGTTTATTCGGAGTTGCCGTAGGCATAGAACTTTCCACATGAGTGATGGGGTGATTATAGGTAGTGACTGGATGTGTGTTTTCAATGGATTTGGCGGTTGGTTGTAGGACCACTGTACTGGGACGTTCTCCGGGAAAGGTTGTCTTCGGTGATCCTTTGCCAAAATAGGAAGGAAGGGAAGTGACCACGGGATTCGCTACGTCGAGGCAGGGAGATATGGAGAAATAAAGTTCACAGTCATAGCTAAAAGGTACAGCTCAAGCATCGTGTTCAGTTGATAAGAAAAGGCGTACCATTCGACCCATTTAACAAATCGAAATTGAGACCTATTGTCCGTGCCGCAACGGGGACAGCTATATGGAAGCAACCCGGTCATCTCCAAAACTATACTCATTGAAAACACCGTGTGGGCTTGGGCGAGTATTGGAAATGTTGACTGGCTGACTGATTTGTTGCTCTCGGAACGAATCAACTCCCAAGAATCAGTCTGAATGAACGCTGTACCGGGTTTATCACGACAATAATGTTTGATCACAATCTTGAAATCCTGGTAAATGAATCAGCAAGAACGAAGGAATGAAGAGAGAAAAGGAGCTGGAGGGGACTACCTCCCAAGACGAGCAGAATTCCAAAGGAATCGGAATGCATCCTCCTAAGTGATCTGTGACAAAGATTTTAAGGACTTGAAGATGCTTCAAAGCATGAACCTGTTGTAGACCCCATTTGACGACGAGACGTTCTAATTTACCCCCAATGTCGGTTTGAATGATTTTGCTCCATGATCGACTGATAAGGGTAAGGAAAGGATCGAGGGGGAGCTATGAAGGGTATGTAGACGTACGTAGCTAGGAAATGAGAGAATTGGTCCAAAGTCTGCTGTCGGCGTGTGATGAACGTCCTGATACTCCGAACTATGGCTCCCCATCGAAACTGAGCGTAGATGTAAAGGTACAGGCCGTGAAAGAAGTGTCTCCAAGGGGCCTCGCGGATGTGCCCGCGGTACGCCAAAAGGTCTTCATGCATTTCACGCATGCGGCTGCCGCAGCCAGACAAAACGGCTCTCATTCGTTCGAAATGGAGCAGCTTGCGTATATCGGTTGCCTTGTCGATAAGTAATAGTACCTCGACGGCGCAGTCAATGGTCCAAGTTAACCTTGTCATATCTGCGAGAAGGGGTCCTATAACAGCAGGACAATCTGGTAGAAACTCTTGAAGAAGTTGTGTGATTCCGTTCCCAGATTCGATAGCACTTTGATATATGGAGGGAGTTACGGCTATGATTTGAAAAGACTCTCGCACGCGTTGCAACTGAGTACTACCTGCACCGTATATGGCGACCTCGGTTTGGATATTTTGGATCGCTCCTGCGTTGATCACATTGAGGGTTCCGCGATGATGATTGTTATTGACTTGGGATTCCATTGAGACCAAGAGGGGGGGGGTTATCGAGTATGAGTGCGGTTTCAGAGGCGGGCAGACAGGTTTGTTGTGGCAAGGACCTCTCGTGTTGGCGCTGAGGCGATGCTGTATCGATGTCGCTGTTTACCAGGCTCTATATTTGGGATTCCATCATTATATCAATTTGATCATGAGTGGCATGAAGCAGACCCCCTGACAAAGCGAGCGCCGTCATATAGGCAGAGCGGAGACCGTGAAGCCAAGGGGAAGGCGTGTTGGATCCGTACTAGTAGATCGACGAACTGGAGCGTGAACATCTGCGGGTGACCAGGGTGGCGAGCTCAAGTCCTACAAGGAACGACGAGGTGTAAGCACGGAGAAAACAAGTTGAAGATGGTCAGAATCGTCACGCGTTATCATAACGTGGTTTCCGGCGCGTTTACTTCCAAGATGCAATCGTGGTGCGGTTAAATGGCATACACACATATCCTTTCAACCCTTGAATTTTGTAAGTGCTTGCCCTGCGACCATAAACCCAAGAAAACTCACCAGAAACTCGACCCTCAGTCATTTGGAGTTCGGCCTCCATTCCAAACATGCTAGACATCCCTACACGTTTGCGTCCTCAATGTAGCACGCTTCATCAGTCCTTCGGTTGAACGACATGACGCTTTATGCAATGTCATTGGTTTATAGATCGCGAGACCTGTGTCAATTTATTTTCAGTGGCCGTCGACGATGAGTCCCCGAAATCTTCTAGCACATTTTTGCGACGGACTGCCACGAGTGGTGTGCGACAAAAAAACATTGAATTTGTCAGATTCGTATGTTCCAAGGAGCCTGACATGGGGCGAAGCGGACGGAGAGCATGGTTGACGTGTGTGTTACGTAATGGGGGTGGTCTGTGCGTTTGTGGTACTTAATTTGCAAGGGCCGGGTTGGAGGCGCATCAAGAGAACCCCGTTCGCCTCTTGTTTTTTTCTTTTATTTTTCCTGACAAGTTTGGAGTGTCTCCGTCTCTCTCTCTCCGCTCCNTCCCCTCCCCTCTMTCTATCTATCTATATCCACCTTTTTTCACCTTTTCTCTTCTGTTGTGCGTGCTCTCATTCATTTTTCATCCAGTCCCACACGATCCTTATTTTCTTTGGGTCTCCCATCTCTCTCTCTG
>JAPEVF010000858.1:0-19026 GCA_029747585.1 Pleurotus djamor | reverse complement strand
GACAAACCCCTCCTGATTCGGATTCGACGGTGGCACCACCTCTTTCAAGTTCGAGTTCACTTGACGCATGTGCGTACTTCTAGGTCATCCTGGCGCTGTCATTTAGCGGAGTAGCGCATCGCCCATCTTCCATGATCGTGGCTTGTTGCACGAGGCGGTGGCGAGTCGAGTGAGACCGATAAGTGACATGCGACCTTTAAAGATGGCCTAGAGGGAGTCGCTCGAGCTTGAGGGATGTGTGGGCCCCGAAGANGACGTCTCGGGAGCATTCGGTGTGAGGTTCAGGATGAGGAGAGCTCTACGGCGATTGCCCATGCGTAGAGCCTTCCTTCAAAGTTCTGAACCAGAGCATGGAACCAACCACATTTTATGGCAGTTTTTTGTGTTTGGTGTGCTGGTTGATCAGAAGAAGCCATTCGGAGGGAGTTCTGGAGGCGGGGATTGCTTTTTTGTATCATATGCTTTGTTTTGTCCAGCACGGCCAATACCATCACTTGCATAATTTCAGATCATTCGCTTGAACGGACTTGTGTGAAGCGTGAAAAGAGATACCTACAGACGCAGTAAGACTATTCTATCCACGCGAATCTCAAGCTAACAACAATCACCACCATGGTACCGTGTAACGACGGGTGAGGAGACATACCTCGTTCGGATAGGTGAAGACATGAGACAAACTGACAATACCGTTCCCGAATTCGTCGACCTGATGGAAGACGTAGTTGCGGAAAGGTTCAAGGATGTATCAAATACACTATTCTGACCAACGGGGATCGCGAGGGGACTTGATGGGCAATTAGTACATCATTGACCTGGAGGTTGAAGAGAATGCTTACTCGATCCGATTGGAAAGAGCAGAAGTAAAGATTCCGCCGATTGAGTATATTATTGACCACTAGACTCTTTCAAACGAGTTCGCATGAGTTCAAGTTCTTGAATATGTTGGTGACAGTTAGACAGGGTTTCCGAGTTCATCGATCTGGTGGAAGGAACTCCCTGTGTAGTCGCAGAGCAGCTTGATCAATCCGTTAATCATGACTGAGTAGTAGCTGATTAGACTTGTTTTAACCGTTCTATACTGGCTTTGACCTTTGACACGAGTATTTCAAGTCCATTATCGAGCATCACCGACGAGAAATGTTCTTTTGCGTTCGCGGTAGAAGCGCAGCGACGGCGGGTCATCGAGTCCAGCAAATGGGAGCAGAGGCATCGGTAGGTGTCGAAGGAGCTGGTGACGGGGATCGTGATATATTCAGTGTGGGAGCAACGTGAGATGTGGATGGAGTGGCTGGCAAGGACCATTTCGGTGGGATAGATGCGATTGCCAGAGGGAAAGAAGTTGGTGTCGGCAAGTCCGATGATGATGATGTCGGCGTTAATAGGAAATCTTCTGATAATAATTCTAGTGAGGATGGCCTTGGGATCCTGGCAAGGATGGGAGGGATAGGTTAGCGGCGGCATTTTTGGTGGAGGGTTCGGGTTAATAACCAAATGGGAGAATTTCCGCAACGCCTAAGACAAACGGAGACGGGATCATGACGATGATAGAAAGTGTCGGATACCAGCGAATACAAACATAAGTTAAACCGGCAGTAAGTTAAGCGGATGGCATACCCGTTCACGCAGGCCTGTATCATCCATTCTTTTTTATGCGATAAGGTTCAGTAGATTTGCTTGACGAAGGGGTTGATCATTGGGCTTCGCAGATTCAACTTCAATACCTGCGCTACTGCGTGCTGGCATATCCTTCACGTCAACGGGACGGAAGATATTGTACTTGCAGCGACCATCCCATGACAGCCATATCGAGGCCGTCCGGGTAAAGTGGACCGAGGTGCATCAAAGATATGAGGCGGGTCGGATCTGCTGACAGCAGCGGGTTGAATTTCTGCGATGGAAGTAAATTTAGTCGTACGACACCGATTCCCCATCATCAGAATCCACAGTGGTGGCATATGCAGAGTGTCGTATTTTGAAGTTAGGAGTAGGTTCTCCAGCGATGAAGGCTCAGGTGTACGACTTCGATCGCTTTCATAGCCTGTTAGAAAGTCGGAGTCATCGTCCACGAAAAGGCCATCGTGTGGCAGGAAAACGGTTGAGGGATTGTTCAAACAATCGCGAATCTCGTTGGGTGATGGCTCTTCAACACGGAAACGCTTGGTTGGACTCTGAGACATGGGTAGCGACGCGAAGTGGATCATGAGGGGCGGAGAGGAGACGGAAGGCGTCGGCGATGGAGTCGTGATGGCATCCATGGAGGCGCTTACAGTGGCAATTTCGGTGATGATTCCCGGTCAGGACAGTAGACGTAGACACAGTTGGAGGGGATGTTGTGAACATGGGATAGGAGGAGATGAAGATGCCGAGGGGAAGATGATAAATCGTCGCCAATTTTCGATTCGTTCTTTGAACGACTTTCCGGCATTTGCGCGAGTGATTTATTGACCATTCGTAAGTGTGTATTTTCGGACGTAGACGCAACCGAGCTGATGCATAGCGCAAAACAACGGGCCCCATTGATGGAGCATGTGTGATCTTGACAGAAGCTGCAACGAGTCGGTCGGTACGTGCAATGAGGAGGAGGAGGAGGCGAGGCCAAGGAGTAGCGGGTTGGTGACAAGGATAGGAAGCTGACGGAGGTGCACCGAGCGTTCGGAGAAACGCGATGAAGACTTGCGCTGAAATGTATCCTGGATGTGTCGTTTATGATATGGGTAAGGATGTTGCTGTTTGTCATGTCTTGAAGTGCGACAGCATCGAGAAAAGGTGGCAAAGTTGAATGTGAAGGCGACGTATTCGCAGGGACGGGGCGGCTGGCTTCGGAGGGATTCGTGCATGTCATCGGCTGGGTAAAGTCGACCAGAGTCTGAGATCTGAGGCCTGAGGCCTGAGGAATGAGGAGGGTCTGATCGTCACATGTAGTATATAGGACAGACAAAGACGGGGTGGATTACCAGTGGATGGACTTGCAAGTTGACGAGGCCTTGAGCTTGAGGTCGTGTGGACAACAGAGTCAGAGTTCAGCGAGCGAGGCGTACAGAGGAGGGGGTAAAAGAGGGATTTATACAATCTAATTACTTACATCTTGAGCTAGGTATGAGTGCATGAGTACTTGTGTGTTACATAGCGAAGGATGCGTTGCCTCCCTATCCCGGCTATTATCCAATAAGTCCCGTTTCGAAAGCGTGGGAGCTCATCACGCAATCACGTGCGAGATCTTTTGCCTAATCGGTTAGGTTCACAGCCGATCGCACGGTTCGCACCTTCAGTTTCTGTGAGATGTCGTTCATCCATCCGACATTACTCAACCCAGGACTCCGACAATTGGAATTGGTATCACAACGGTATCCCAGCTGTTTCCCTCATTGCGTGAAAGATACTTGCTAATCTCAATTTCTGTGGGTTCTTCCAAGCTCAAGCGCGGCTCAAATTGTTGTCCAGTTTCCCCAGGATTAAGCTTTCTTACTAGCCTTGGATTCCAGGCTCAATGGTGAGAGGATAGCTAGCAGTCGATGCTCTCTGGATAGACGGTTTCGGCCACCCAATCCGACATTGTGAGGTCCTTGAGACATCTGGAGTCATTCCCAATTATATGAATGCTTGCCTGCTACTCTAACGGTATGAACGCCGCGATCCGGGTCACCGCAAACTGGCTACGCGGACTCTGGACACCTCAGCGCACGAAAGGGATTCAGACCATGCAAATTTGAGGCAAATTTTGATACACACTGGTGTGTTGCTTCCGAATCATTATATCCATTCGAGAGAAGCCCTGAATAGAACTTAAGCTGTCGATTCTACATCAAATATGTTAGTTTGACCAGCTTTGATCGGTGTTATAGCCCAGAATTTACGCCAGACTATCCTCTGAACCACCTTCGTCGCCCCCAGCAGCCATGGTCAATGTGAACGCGCCGGTATTCGTTCCCAAAGCTTCGTTTGGTGCGTCAAGTCCCCAGCATCTAAGCTCGTTGCCGTGTGAGAACCAGTCTATATATCAAGGTGGTTAATGCTAACCGTCGACAATCTATAGGCCCACCCCCACTCCTCCACCTGTCACGTATACAAAGAACGGAGACAATGGCGTGGATGCTCTCGCGGAACGGGGTCAAGATCAAGGATGACCATGGTTATTACAATGCTCGAACCCCAGAAAATACTCCTCGGTTCGTCAGTTAATTTACTCGTTGGACCTCTTATCAAGTTACCGCGAGTACAGTCGTATGATCACATAGATGGATGATTTGCAGGGGTGAGTTCTTTGGGACTTAAGTTTCTCTTTCATCTCTTATCCGCCCTTTGATAGTGCTGTTGATCGCCTCGAGGGCGAGCTTATGGGTAAACTGGAAAACGCTCGTCTCGTTCGTTTACTGTCCAAGTTCTGATTCATCAATTAACATCCCGAGTAAGCAGCTTGTCCAGTCTTCATCGTCATCTCTGTCTGATCCGCTCGCAAGTCGCGATCCCCGCTGGTTAGAAACGGGTGATCGCTATATCCTCACAATGTTCCGTGACTACGTCCACCAGGTTGAGGAATTCGGGAACCCTGTGGTCAGTTTGTCTCGTGTTTTTACTTGTATGAATAAGGTACATCCCTTTCGCATGTAGATGCACGTTAACATGATGATGATGGCTTATATGTAGCTCGATGCGTGCTCGCGACGCGAGATGAGCATAGCTGCCTTGCGTGGAGATCAAGNGCGTTCATNNAGTCRGGTGTTTTGTGGTACCCGGATAAGCCGGGGGCGGAGTCGAATCCGTGGCACTGACGGCGGTAGGACGACGACTACGGCTGGCGGTGAGAGCTAAAAAGAATGTAAGCATCTTCACGATCAGAAAAAACAAGGTTGAAGCCTACCGCTTCTACTTCTCTCGTTTTTGGTTTCTCATCTCTCATTTCCCATGACCACGACGACACCAACCGACTAATTGAAATGACCTCCCAACGACGGCACCGTTGATCACTCCCTTCTGGGCTTGCATTCGCGTATTGCGTACGCTGCTCTCGCCGCCGTTCTCAGCCCAAACATCGAAATTTTCGAGGTACTCGTTCCATGGTATCATGATGCCCCAATGCCGACGTTCGGGACGATCGCAACGGCGCTAGGACGGCTGAGACGTCGGGTAGAGTTGACAAGTGATTATCAAGTCTATAAGGTCTATAAATACATGTCAGAACAACGAAAACGCGACCGAAAAGTTGAAACGTTGAACCCCCACCTTCCTCTTGTTCCTCGTGTCGCTCCCAAACCCGACCATATCAACCATATCAACCATATCAACCATATCAACCAGCTCCTACACCTCCTACACCTCCTACACCTCCTACACCTCCTACACATCCTACACATCCTACACATCCTCAACGACAACACCTCCTACACATCCTACACCTCCTCAACGACATCCAACATCCAACATCCAACAACCAACACCACTATTCATCCTCGCATCCTCACATCCTCACATCCTCGCACTTCCCTCTATACCCATCTCACTAAATATCACTAAATATCACTAAAACCCATATAACCACAACGAAACACCACAACGAAACACCCCAANCGAAAACGCTGCTCTCAACCCCATTTTGCCCGCCAAAAANCGGATAGGACTCTGTCGCCTCAGAGGTACCGACCATGTGACTGGGAGTAGGGAGTAGGGAGTAGGGAGTAGGCTAGAGGCGAGAGATGACGATAAGACGAAGGACAACTGTTAGCACCTTTCCCAACCACAAAAAAACAAGAAAAAAAAAGCACACCAATCCCGTGTTCCTTACCTTACGCACTCAACCCCCTCCAACAGACACGACCACGATCACGGCTATCTCATCTCCTCATCGGCTATCTCCTCAACGGTCATCGGCTATTCCAAAACGTCTTCGTATATTCGTATATTCGTATACCAAGGTAACATTGAAGCATTGAAGCATCGCAGACGATGCTTTCACGACCAACAACCATGTTTGCGCGGGGAGTTGATGGGTTGATTCAGGGAGTAGGGAGCAGGGAGTAGGGAGCAGGGAGTAGGGAGTAGGGAGTAGGGAGTAGGGAGTATGGATACGGGGGTGGTGAGTTTGCGCGTGGCAAGACGCGTACTGATGACTTCGAAGTAGGAGGTGGAGGCTCGGAGTTGTCTGGGTACTACAGTAAGCCATGGGAATCATAAAAAATCATGAAAACAGGCGAACGATTACGTGGACGTGGAAAACTCACCCTTAGCCTTTTTCTCAATTCTCGCGGCGCATACACATGATACAGACTTGGATATCTCATTGACATCACCTTCGACGTGGGTGATCATGAAACTTGCGCTGCGCATTCAAGAGCCCATAGCCTTGCTGGGGGAAACGACGCCGAGACTGGGTGTTGTAATCTCGGAGGTAGTCGTTCCGGGGGAGGGGGGTACCGTCGGGAAGAAAGGTGACGGAACGCGACGATTGGCGTATTGAAGGCTGGAATCAGCGGCAATGGGGTCTATGAGAGTCCAACGAATAGCAATGAGTAGTGGCGACTGAAGAAAAGGGAAGCGAACGCACGATTTTCGACTCTATCCAAGATTCAAAATTCAAATGGAAGGTTCAACGTTCAATATTTCAATATTTCGATATTTCAATACCCAAGCAACCCCCGCTGTTAATTGAATGCGCTTCCTTCCCACCTCCATCGAGACCGAGCATCCGGGTTATCGGAATAGCAAGTTCGGGGGTTCATGGACGTGTTGGCGTAACGAAGGACGATACTCTAGATGATGGCTTCGAGGTCGAGGCGTTGGGTTGAGCCTTTGGGGTAGAAAGGTCGGGTACAGTCGGGGAAAGCAAGGGAGGAGGACGACAAACGCATATACGGACGGTCTGAAAGCCAGTGGACAGTAAGAATGTGGATGCGTGAGTAACTGGTGGGGATTGGAACGTACCTTGAGCGCTTGAGCCCTCGCTGACTGGAAATGACCGCCCTCTTGCATCCCTCCACCTGAAAAGAGAGTATCTCCCACACCACACGCGCACGTCTCACGTCTCAACGTCAACATCAATCTTCGAACCTCAGCCGCACCAGCTTATACAGAGTTAAATGGAGCTTTGAGGAGAGAGAGCTAGTCGACGGGGAGATTGCGTATCCACGAGAAGGCACCAATGTACGGAGGATTTGAGCCCTCTTAAGTTCTTCGTTTCCAGGTCGATTAATGTATGCAGCGACGAGTCTTACTGGATGGATAGCTATATGCTGGGTTAGCCATAGCTAATAGCTACTCGTCTCTTGGAAGATTAGACGTACGCAGTTGAAGAAGGACCCGACGCGGACATGAGGAAAACGGTCTCCCATAAGCGAGCCTTCCTTGAGGCTAAGGCATGAGCATCATGACCACACCATCAGTATCCAAACGCAGCAGCTGATAGAGACAAAGTGGCGACGCGCATATTCGGAACGTGGACGCGAAAGTCGAGGAAAAAGCAAGCAAACAAGTCGTTGGGTCGTGTAAGCGCCGAAAACTGAACCTCCTTGCGTTTCTCAGGAGCCTCCTACCGCATCCCCGAGTCTACTTGTAGCTAGAGTTTTGAAGCCGTTAATCTGAAGGAAGCTTGACGTTCAAGAGCTTTTACGGTGAGATGGTGTGGGTATATGCTATTATACCTCGCACTCTCCCTCTCCCCTGTAGTCGCTCCTATGCTTCCTCCCATTCCGCGGAGGCAGACTATTTCTGTCGGCCATTCACGGCGCAGCAGTCTAACACATATCTCGCAGCATTTACGTGTACCAGAACACCACTAGATCTCCCTAACACGGGCTTCGAAAGACGAACTAAGTGAGCCGGTGGCAGACTCGAAGTACTCGAGAGTCGACACAACGTGCCCTAAACGACCATTGTCCTCGCCATGCCACCCAAATCGTCAAGCTTCAAGCTTCAAGGCCACAACATTTCAACATTAAGCACCCTTGCGCTTCACCCTCAACCTCATCGCCCTCCCAAGTTCCAACGTCCACCTTCGAATTCTCCTCATCCCATCCACCTTCTACCTTCTATCCCCCGTCTTTCGCTCACCCACCATGGAATATTACGACTTGCTGAATGGATCAACGCAAGGGACGTGTTATTCGGGCTATACATGTCATCCCGGCGTACCTCCCTCAAACAGTCTTGAACCACATCCAATGAGCCCTACACTCTATCCCTACACTCTATCTCGAGCCGCAACCACACGATCCACATCCTCCACCCTTCCCTCCCATTATTGCCCCATCATCACCATTAAATCGTGTTCAAACCTCGCTCGCACCATCCAACGACTTTGCTACTCTCCCTAAACTTCCTACCAACCCGGCGGATAGGAATTCTACACACCAGGAAGTGATGACCAACCCGTACAACATCAACGATCGTGCACGACGCCTACCAGCGCTTCTCCTCCCACTGTCGGAGGGGGACGATCCACTGATACCTACGTGTGGTCGATGCAACTCGCCGTTTTCCGGGAACCTGGATGAGCATGTCAAGAATGAATGTCCCATGAAGGTTATACATATCTATCTGCACACGCTGCACCGCGACGTAAGTCTCTTTCCTCTTTATCGTCTCACCGGCGACCGTATATGCTATTGGTATTGACAGTCGACTTCATTGACGTTCTTCGTGAATCGTAGGTTTGCCTGCAGGGACAACCTTCGAGCACATCAACGCATGCGTCCTGATCCCGAGGGGTTGACCTCGTGCGATAAGAATATTATGATGATCAAAGAGTGTTCAGCGCGAGGTATAGAGATACCGGAGCTGCGAGGGAAGCATCCCAAGATCCTTGGTCCCAGAGAGTGGAAGACCCCTGGTCCGCCCGTTGTCTCGAAACCCAACGTACGAATCTGCCCCCAATGCAACCTAGAGGTGCCCGAGGACGAGACATTCCCCGATCACATCCTCAAAACCTGCACGAACCGTCCTCTGCTGCCTACCTCCCCACAAACGGTGCAACACGACTGGGACGTAAGATTCGGTTTCCACGGAAATGATGATTTTCTTTTTAATTGATGATTTCGTTTCTTTGTTTGCTAGGTTTAGGAGGACCTATGATCTTAGAAAGCACGAGGAATCGCCTCGAGATTCGTTTGGGTATTCTAAATGTGATAGGGCCATTGTTGGTGCTCCCTACAAGGCTGCTATGCCGCGTTATGTCCCGGGCTCAGGTCGGCTCTAGCAAATCTGATGCACCTTCCATCCTTTCCCCCTCTACCCCCTCCACCCCCGCCCNTCTGCGCACCCCGGCAACTTCACCATCAACGACGTTTCATTCTCACCTTTTTGAAATTTTCTCTTCCAATCCATCATTTTCACCACTTGGTGTACCCACTCTGACAAATGGACAAGAAAGACTTCCGTAGATGATTATTTATGTACTCTAATCCCATCCCTCGTTTGTATCATCGTGACATTGGCATGCATATTTTAGAGTACTTACTGGCACTTCCTCTCTTTTAGAGTACTTTCCTACCTAGCCATACCTTTCACCGCTCCTTACCAATTTCTTTAAGTTTCTCCATTATATCACTGCTGATACCAAATACACCGCTTTATATTATCTTTCCCAAGTCTTAAGCAGAGTAAGTGGCTCGAGGCGACAACGCAAAGGTGACATTCAACATGCGATGTCTGATGAAGACAACGACAACGACAACAATGGTTCTATACGTTGTCGAAGGTACATTGATCACTGTGTATACGACTGGTCCCCGCAAGACGACGTTGACTCCACTCCAGTTGCTCGCGTTGTAGAACATTGTACCTGTCCTAGAGTAATGCGCCCCATACAGGCGTTGACGTATCTCAGCATCCGAATCGAACAATATGACGAGACACCCCCCGTGCACTTGAAGTCCTATGTATGAAATGCGCCAGTGGTGTAGAATACCACGTTCTACCCCATTCTTTCTGAAGAAGCCTCGCCTAAAAGGCTACCAGCTCAACTCCCCCGATGATGCACCTTCGCCACCTCATGGAACTAAACGTCATATCGAAGTCTCTCAAAGAGTTGGTACTCTTTGCGACCCCCCCCCCCCNGAAAACGAAGGGTTTGTCCAATACTCTAGCGACAACGACGATGTTTGCAGCTCTGAACAACGATTCAGCGGCTAGTTTGTTTGTCCTCGGCTTCTGGGAACGTGTTGTCGTCTTATTAGCCTGCTTGTGGGCGACGTTCGCAGGGTGAGGAGTGTGACTTGGGAGTCGGTCAGTTTGGGGTACCATGATACACGATGCCGGAGTTGCACCGCACACGATTTTTGGGCGTTGAATGTTGAACACCCTGATACGACGGCTACGCCAGGTGATGAGTGCTAAGAACAGGCTAAGCAACGTCCACAATAAAAAAAAARGGGTTGAAACCTACCGTATGGAGTTTCTCATTTGTCATTTTTCATGGACACAACCTGGATAACCAACTGAGATAAGCTTTGAAGGGCGGCGCCGTTCATCCCCGCCTTTTGAGGTGCTAATGGGGTATAGCATGCGCTGCTCTGGCCGCCATTTTCAAGGCAAAATTCAAGATTTTGGAGGTACTCGCTCCGTGGTACCACGTAGCACCACATGCGACGATCAGGTCGCTTGAAACAGTCCTAAGACTACTGAGACACCGGGTAGAGCTGACTATCAAGTATATGAAGGGTATTAGTACATTTCAGAACCACAAAAAACAAGACCGAAAACCCAACCCCTCAATTTCGTCAACAGACGATGTTACCGACTGGCCTGAACATCTTCCTCCTCAACAGTACCACTCAGATCCATACTCAGGCAGCGTATCCATGTATGTCGCACGTTGTTTTAAAACTCGTTTCCGAGGGTTCAAGCAGCGCTGAGTTTGATGGGCCAGAGGGCGGGGNAATCTGTTCAGGCGCATTGGGAAGACTGTGGTCAGCTACAATATAGAGTAGACTAGAGACTAACAAGGGGCGATGAATATCTTGTGAAATCACGAAAACGCGGAGAAAATGCACCGTAACAGTGTTTCTCCCCTACGGACTGACACCAACGAACTTGAATATCTCATTGAGGGCCAACCCATTCCCCTCAGCGTTGCAGGGTAGCATTGACGCACTACAGGCGCTGCTTTCGCTCCTATCCTGAGGCGTAGAAGTCATATTCTTGCCGTAATCGGTTCATAGAGCATGGATAATGGGGTGAGCTTGTCGTCGTTGGACGCACTGTTATCCGAGTCGCAGAAGCTGTAGTTTTCTGGGTTCTACGGCAAGACATTGAAATCATGGAAGCAGGTGGATGGATACACGGACAAACTCACCTTCGGCATTTTCCCTTTTTCCCGTGCAGCATACAGGCTTGGATATCTCATCGCCGATACCAGACCATTGACCAATTCACAGTGAAGGATCCGCAGTGCGTCTCTCATGCCCGTTGCCCGAATTATCCAAGTTAGCCAAAGGAGAAGCAGATGGACTCGAAGACCGCACGGGGATGCGAGGACTCAGGAAGGATTGCGAGATCGGGTACATTGTGCAACCATACCTGAGAAGAGTATAAGAGTCTTTCATGACGACGAAAAAATGGGGAGAAAACCAACCTTGTAGAGTACTCTGTCACCGTCTTCATCTTCTTCCAGCGGCGTCCAACCTCAACCTTCTCTTCGGATCCATGTATCTCCCCAACACCTGCATTGATCATCTCAGCACTCCAGGAGCTTAGTCAAGGATCAATTTCGCTGCTTCAACGCGGGTTTCCGAGAGCATGAATTCGTTGTTCGGGATAAGCTATTCCGGGGCCTAATCGCGGTAGCTTCGCGGTAGTGTCGTCGAAGCCGTTCAGAACATGGCTGAGGTCCGATGCTCTATAAGACCGGCCAGAGCCGGCTGAGAAGCAAGTAAAGGGTATAAGTGTCGATCGAGCCTACAAAAGGGCAGCGAAAGACTGACCATGATCATTTTGCGCTAGATACGACCGTACCAACACACTCGAATGTCTCGTCAGCGACGGAGAGTCTCATTCCGGCTCGTCCTGAATTGTCCACAGCGCTGCCTTCGAGTATACGCGTGAGAGGATGGTTTGAGATTCGGACTGGTCATTTCAGGGACCTAGATATGGGACCTGGGGGATGACGAGCTCGTCGTTGCTTGTACGTTATCCGATGACCTTGGAGGGTCGGCTGGGGCTGCCTGGGTGATGCGGTAAGTCACTGAGAACACGAAACGAGCAACCGAATCCGAGGAAATACTCACCCGTAGGCCTTTCCCCTCACAAGCCGAGCCGCGCTCCGGCTTGACTATCTCCCCTAAGACCAAAAGGGATCGTCCCAGAATCTTCGCGGCAGACGAGCGTACGCCTAGCGTCGCTATGTGAAGAGTCTCCGAGCCGTGGGATCGGAATTTCGGAGGCGGTTGTTCCGAGGGGTACCACGACGATGAAGCGGTGGAAGATGGCGATGACGGTCAGCGTGGAGTTCGAGGATGGTAGCATCGACGTTTAAATGCGTCTTAACACGAAGGGTAAGTGACTGAGGCGAGGGGAATAATGAGAATAACGTACGAATTCAGCCATCCGACTCGCATAGACCAAGATTGCCGTCCGGAAATCAAGTAAATTGCTTCCTTCATCGATGGGAGCGCATAGTAGATGTACGCATGATGCTGAAGACGATATTGAAGGGGCAATGAGGAGGCCCGATGAAAGTCGAGACGCGGAAAACGGGTTCTTGAGTTTGGGTGGCTGCCTCGGGTCAAGGCAGAGAGGGAAAGACGACGCGAAGAAGGAGTTTGAATACATTTTGAAAGCTGGGCAGAATGGCTAGAGCGAGCGGGTAAGCGGGTCGTCGTCGTCAAAATGCTTTTTGACTGACCACATCGCCTTGGGTTTCTCCGCCTGGACCTACCGCCCAACCACCTCAGCCTGAGCCTCATCTGCACCGAATCATCTAAGGTGACGGCAAGCGTTGAGGGTGCTCATAAAAGCAAGGTTCTTCGAGCGCGTATCGACTTGCAAATGAATTGACGTGTAATCGAATCCGAGGCCTCCAGCGGGTTTTCAAGGAAAAGCACCGTCCGTACAAGACAAACGGCTTCGTCGGTTGGCTATATGCTACGTCAAGAATGAGCGACCATCCTTTCGCAGAGGTTATAATAGACATACCTGACAAAATATGAGCCAACGCATCTTGGAAGCGTCTCGAAAGAGCCTCGACATGGTGGTCCATCTAAGCGTCCCTGTGCGCCTCAGCTAGTCTGATATCACCAAGTATCACGTCTTCGAGCATGCAAAGGTATAGCTCTAGCATTCTGAGAGACAAGGGTCAAGATTTGGACACGAATGTCTTGCGAAGGTTGTGCGAAGGTCAAGGAGGAAGTAAGCGCCGATTGAAAATTGAACCTCCTTGCACTCCTTTTAGGAGAGCTCCTATATTCTTCGACTCCCATTTTCGGCGAAGAGGGGGTTCCTCAGCTCGAACTCGATCTCTTACTGGAGCACAGCTGGAGGCTCGAATGCTCACAAGTTACAACACAATAGCCCTTAACCAAAAGGAGGTCGTCAAGTCGATCGAAATGTGGTTCACAGTTGACACGAGTCCCCTGCACATCACCAGCAGTCCAATGGCTATTTTGAGAGTTATGCCTCCTTGGCCAAGCGGTAAGGCGTTGCACTTGTAATGCAAAGATCACTCGTTCAAATCGGGTAGGAGGCAATAACGTGGATTGGTACTTCACTAGTTTTTGTCTTTTCGCATGTCTTTTTCGTGAACTAATCTAATTATGCATCACACTTTACCGACGGATATTGAGAACTGGGGATACCTGATTCTGGAACACGATTCACCACCCCACGGAAAGTCGTCGCGCCACTCTTGGGTCGCTTGAGCCTATAAGCAAAAGTGACCGAACGGCTCATTCTCACATGTATTCGATCGCACAGCTGCACCGTTAGTATGATTCCAATGCATAAATTATCACAGTACGTCTTCATCATCATTGAAACGATAGACTTCACCCCATTCAATTTTTGTCCCGTACCCCAGCAACTGCCGTTCAAACTCTTTCCTCCCAGCGCCAACAAAATAATCCAACAGCAGGATCTTCAGTGGGCGTTGTCGACCATGTCGGAAAGAACATAGCGACCTAATTATCTCACGGTCTGTGGGAGACTCCAAGCCCACCTGGTCCATTTCGATCGTTTCCAACTCGGGGTTGTATACTTCGTTCCTCAACTGTCTTTCTCCCTCTCGCTCTCCTTGTGCGCCCTCATCAGGGACCTTGATGCTGACATCATGGAAGGATGGCAACTCTGGTGGCATACCAAGGATACGAAGCGTCCGGAAGTCCCTGACAGAGAGGAACCGGAGCCGCACAAGTTGCGTGACAATAGTTGTCCAAGCCAGAGCTTCTTCGTCTCCGTCCGCATCCATCACGTCCACCTTTGTTATACACTCAAAAGGGAGTGATCGGAAAATATCCCTGCACTGCGCATTCAGAGGATCCCCAGGGATCCCCAGCTGCACCAGAAACTGGGCATTTCGCACATCCGAGTCATCCTTATCAACGACAGTAAGGTCGAATCGGGAGCATTGGTATGGTACATCGAAATCGCCTAAACCCCCCCAAATGGAAACGCTGAGGTTTTTCATATCTGAGGGGATGGAGCGCGTGATTTGTCGATTGAGGTAGGAGAGGTCAGCATCGATGGATTGGATTCTGGGATCATCTCCTTCATTGAGAAACGATATCACGGTTTTTCGAAGGGATGGTGCGTCGAGATAAGCGAATATTATAGATTCCTTGATGTACCTAGGGGATATATTTAGCTCCCTGAGGTATGGGAGACGCACCGGCTGGGAAGTCGGATGTGGAGGTGCGAGAACAACGGTGTCATCAGATGAAACGGTGGACAGAGAAATAATCTCCACCGCAGGGACGTTTCGCAAAACGTCAAGGACGCGGGGAAGCGAGAGGAGGTGTACGTTCTGAAGATAATCGAGTTGAATACTGAGATGTGTTAGGGAGGGCATCGAAGGAACCGCTATGGGAACGAGATTCCGTAAAGTGAGCGATTGGAGAGAGGTCGGCTCTGAGAATGGAAACGGCATCATCNTTTGGCGGAAATACACTGTGATGATGGTTGCCTCCTCCATTGCTTCTATTCACACAGTCTTCAATTGATCTGGTGTAGTTGATGCTGAGTGTCCGGAGAAGAGGCGCCTGTACAACCTGGTCCTCAAGACGAGAACGAAACAATAATCCAGGAGTGTCTGAACTATACATATCGAAAAGCATCACCCTGATATCGACGTGCTGAAAGCGAGGTGCGGCGTCCGTATTCGTCGAAAGCATGTTCGCAGGGGTTTTGTCACTTTCGTGGGAGGTGAGTCTCCACAGAGGACCAAGAACTGTCAGCGGTGCCTGTTTAGATCGTTTGAACGTTCCAGCAACCCACGCCGGTCTGTCGAGGAGTAGCGTCGACCACAGCGTCGCGGTATCGAGAGCGACCTGCCGCCATCGACTACAAATGGCTGTGACAATCAACAACCTGACAAGGTAGTCGGTCGTGTTCTTCGTGTCTCTCGTCGCCTTCATGTCCAAATCGCCGTCCAAAGTCTTCTTGAATTCGATAAAAAAGCGGGATATAATCTCGTTGGGAAGCTTCGAAATCGCGATATGGGTGTTTCGACGGGCGCAGAGTGCTCTGATGAGTGCTTTGTACTTGCGAATTTCTTCATCGATGACTATGTGCGCGTCAACATCTACTTGAGTGACGAGAACCTAGGGATTGATGTTGGTGAGGATGAGCGAGAAAACGAGCTGGGGTACACATGCCATAGCCTTAGATCCGGTGGGCTAAAATGTAGAGGAGGCGGTATGTGTATACGATGATGAGAAAAGGCGGGGGNTATGGGAATTTGGAAATCTTGGTAGAGAAATAACAGCGCTTCATCTCACCGGCTTTCTCCCCTCCACCATCACAGATATGTCGTATGGATGCCTGATAGAATCAACGGGACCACATGGGTACCCTGACCAAAAATGTTCAACGACGCGACCATCCTTCCCCGCGCTCTAAGAATACGCTGAGGTATCAGTGCTGCTGCATCGAATTGACAACGAGGCAGATGTCGCGGTTTGCTTTGACCGCAGTAAGTCGTCGGTTTAGAGCAGCAGTTCGGTCTCTTGACACGCAGACGACTCTATGGCCGGGCCAAAGATTGAACGTAAGCGTGGGTTCCCCTTACTTCTGCGACGACGTTGATGTATTTGCGACGCGACTCTGTAGCCAGTCCGTAGCGACTGTGGCAGTGTTCGAGTGTTCTCTCGCTTCTCCTCAGGCGCAGCTGATCAACTTGGCATTGAAGCTCAAGAGAGTGATCACTTACTCCGCTGTTTCTTTTTCTTCACTGCGCAGGTCACTGCTTGATCCAACTTTTAAATTCCCTATCCAATTTCCCCCCTCGCTTCTCTTGTAAGGTCCCAAGAGAACCCTATCGTGCGTAGACGTTGCGATCACAGCTTATCTGATGCTCCGGCATGGCTCAGATACGACCGAAGCACCTTTCAAATTTCAACTGCGTCCGCACAATGGGGAGCCAAATTCTTGGCTTCTCAGCTGAGCGTCGAGAAGACGATTTCCTGTGAAGTGTGCTTCTCACGATTCGTGCGCAGAAGGCTACGGCGCTGTACTTACAGTCCCCGTCTCAGAATAGACCTGTGGTTTATAAAGGATGAGTCCTTCCTCCTATGTCAACCTGAGTAGTCGCTCTCAACAACTCACCAGGTACGCTTGGCTCAGCCGTCCTCTTCAGATTCTCCATCTCACTTTGTGACTCATCGTAGGACACTATCTCCTCCGTCCACCAGCGCTTCAAGGACTGGACGCTTCACGCTTGATGTCCACTCCGAAACTTGCCTCTGCGCCGTTTGATAGCGCCAGCGCGGACCTCAAGCTTCATTCCTCCGATGGCGTCGAATTCCGTGTCCATAAAGTTGTCCTTCAGATGGCTACGCCCTTCTTCGAGAATATATTGGCGATGCCCCAAAGTCCACACACCCACACAGTGAATGGCATCCCGATCATCCCCTTTGAAGAGCACTCCTCCACGCTCGATGCTCTCTTGCGGTATTGCTATCCCGTACCCGATCCAGTCATCCGGACATTCACCACACTTGAAAACATCCTGAAGGTCTGCCATAAATTTGACTTCAGCGCCGTGACAGTTCGCATGGAGAAAGAGTACCTCAGGATGTGTCCGCATGTCGTGAGGGATTCCCCATGCGCCGCTTTCGCTCTCGCGTGCCAATACAAGTGGAGTGTCGTCGCACGAGCCGCCGCTGAGGCATCATTGCTCCATAAAATGGACGATTTAGTCAGGGAAATACCCTCCCTGGCTTACCCCCTTGACGCGGACGACTTCTTCCAGCTTTTCAAATACCATGTACGGTGCCGGGAAGTGATCCGAGATGTCTGCAACCGTCTCTCAATCGAATCAAAGCAAGAACACTATCATCCTTATGTTGAAGATGACATGCGCAAACTCAGGTTCTGCCACACCCTCCTTATTGGAAGTGAAGACTTTCCGCTTTCCTGGGCCAATCATATTGTGGCCCTGGGACGTCAGGCCATGGATAGTGCCCCTCGAACCTTTGCTCTTTCGTCAGCACTGATAATTGGTCGTCTACCCATAGAGAAAAGCGAGTGCCAAGAATGCCAGGACATCAACATTAATGCCCATGCAAACGGAGGCGCTATACAGAAAGTCATTGAGGAGAAATCAAAAGATGGATTTCGTGAGGTCAATGATTTATGCTATTCTCAGTCACGGATGATACTTACTTATGATAACATCCTGCTCCCAATCGCATCAAAATCAGTTCAATCTTCAAGTCTCCGTCGGACTGATACCCTCCCACTGTCCTTGTTTCTGGTTCCATCACCTCCTACGGCTATACGACAGATCTGACACGCGACGCTAATACTTGTAAGTCTCTGACAAACCTCTTTCAAGGGAGAAAGGCTGAATAGACCAAAGGACGTCCGTAGAGTACTCTCGTGTCTCCAATCACGTGTCCAATTACAGACTACGACAGTCACGCCTCAATCTGCTTCCCCGCATTCTGCACCCACGGATCACCATGTCGACCGGTTCGTCAGGTTACACGTATTGCTTCTCAACCTACCTAATGTTGATCAAAATATCTCTTTCACTCGCAGCCGACATTCTACCCATCCTACCCATCGAGCTTTGGAAAATGATCGCTTTCGAACTCGGATCGCCATATCGGAACGCTCTTCGCTCACTTGCCCTCGTATCCCACACATTTTCTGACATTTCCATTCCCCTGATCTACGAATTCATCGTCATAAACGACCACATTGGCGATAAAGTCGCTCGAATGCACCGTTTGGAAAACTCAACATACCTCCTACCCGACCGAGTCCACCTGCTCCGACGTACCTTCGACAGTAACACCCACCTCGCCGACTATGTTCACACACTCGCAGAAATTGAACCGGAGTACGAAGAAGCTGATAGTGATGAAGAAGAAGACATCCGCGGTTACCGACCAACGAGTACACCCAATCTCCCTACCATCTTAACCCACCTTCGTAACATCCAACGACTCAACATCGTATCTTTAGACGACAAAGACCTCCATCTCATTCCCGACTCCGCTATCCTCACCCATGTCTGCGTACCCGTCTCGCACGATTGGGATAAATTCCTCAAGTCCTTTTTGGAAAAATACAGCCCTTCAATCCGCTTTCTAGGCTTATCAAGCCCGATGCAAGACTTACGGAAAGTCTTACCTGCGTCGTTGTGTCACGCGCCGCTCCGCAGCCCCTGACCCCTGTCCGAACGCCGAAACCTCCGGGGTTCGTGCACAGACCATTGGTTGTTTGGTTCGTACTACTCACCAAACATTTCCCCTATCATTCAGCTTCCATAGTTAGACACCTATCTGCCTCATGGGTTCCTCATGGTATTCAGTATATATAGTCGCAGATAGTTGTCTATAGTTCCTCAGCTTGAATATTNAGGTTATTTCACCGCATCACCCT
>JAPEVF010000857.1:0-19031 GCA_029747585.1 Pleurotus djamor | reverse complement strand
TTCTCAACAGCAGAGAGTTTGTTGGCAGAGGCTTTGGACTGTTTCGCGACTTGCGTCCGTTCCCATTCTGCCTGAATATAGGCAAGAACGTCGCTGAATTCGAGCTGATCGAGAGACTTGGTAATCGTCATCTGAGCGATGAACTCCCATTCCTTGGGTAAGGCAGTGAGGGTGATGAGAGCGAGGAGGGAGGATGGAATAACGAGTTTAAGTTTCTCGAGGTGTTGAACGGCGGTGCGAAACTTCTCAAGGACTGGAGTAGGGTTCTCAGTCGATTTGATGCGGAAGTTGAGAAGCGTCTGGAGCCACTGATAGGCGGCGGAGACAGTCGTAGAGGAGAAAGCAGTCTTCAAGGTATCCCAAGTTTCCTTGGAAGTATCCTTGATGTGACGCTGGAGATTCTCAGAGACGGTGAGAGCGATGATGCCAAGAGCCATTTGGTCCTTCTCCAGCCACTGATTGACTTCAGAGGCATTGCCGGGCGTGGCAGGGTTGTCACCCCTAGCAGGAGTGGCGGCGATAGGAGAGGGTTTGGTGATAGTGCCGTTAACATAGAGCCAAACTCCTTTAGCGCGAAGGAGATGAGTCATCTTCTCAGACCAGGTCTGCCAGTTGGTCCCAGTAAGGGTACCAGTGATAGCACGGAGACCAGAGGTGTCGAGAGAAGACATGATAGAGATCTGGGGGTAAAATAACAAGTTCGTCAGCACAAAAGTTAACTGAAACATCAGGAAAAAACCTATTTGGGAGAAAGCTACATAGAGTGGAATTAAGCAGAACAAGCGTGAAAATCTTAGGAATCCTTTTTGAGCCAGTGGCTGATCTGTAGTCATACTTTTCAAGAATCTCCACTGCAACACTAAAAATCTTATAATACAAAATCCACAAGAAGTTCGTAAACCTCCAAAATGTATGGTCATTTTACTATCCCAATGGAAAAGATACCCTACACAATTTCAACTGAACCAAGAGCGTGAAAAAGCTTCTGAATCTGCGAAAGCTAGTCACCACCAATTAGTCAGCTTCTAAAGATATGTTTACCACGGTGTGAATTCGTGAAAGCTGCAAAAAGCCACAAAAGCGGCNAAAATCTGCCAGAGCCCTAAAAGGGGGTTACGCTAAAAAATCTAAAAAATCATTCTAGTATCTTCCTACTAGGATTTTTCTAAACATTATTTTAAGTATTATAAATTTTGAAGCTTGGAGAATCTCTCAGACGGTTTGTACCTACCTTACCTAGTTTATCATTACTTTTTTAATTTGATATCCCAACCAGAACAAATCCAGGAGCTTCCTGAACTCCCAGTCCCTTTTGTACCTCGTATTTTTATTTGTCGATTACTTAGCAGGCTTCCAAGTAACTGTACCCAAGGCTTATTACCTTTAACAACTTTGGCAGAAGCAAACCAGAAGACCAGAGTATGTATCAAGATCTTGCTTCAGCAGACTCAGATGGGCATCACCAATGGTAATTCGGAAAGAGAAATGAATGGTCATATTATGCACGCCTAGCTACTAATGAGGTAGATGATCCTGACCAGTGGATGACACGTTATCAGCTGATATACCCGTTGACGCATTTCCTTCCTCCACCTCCATCGCCTCTGAGCTTGAATCAGCAGGTACCACCAGTCCAACCTCTAGATCCTCCCTCTTAGCCTCCTTCTTCAAAGCTGAAGCCTGTGGGGGCTGGGATGCAGGTGGAGTTTCGCGCTTTGGATCAGACCCAGCTTGATCCTTAAGAGCCGCAAAATCGACACCGATGAATTCATTACTAGTATCCACTTGATTTTCCAGGGCAGCAAGGAGGCTGGGACGAGCGTGAAGCCTACCTAGAAGTTAGAGCAGGTCTAGCAAATCTAGTGCACCACTTACATGATTCGGTTCCAAGTTTGCGCCAGCATGCTAGGTAGCCAATTGCCAGCATTTGCTTTCAAGACGTCAATGGCAGCGAGATGATACTTGTACCTAGAAATCGAACGTCTGAGATTGTATAAAAAAATTGTATTGAACGCACGTCATCCTAACTTCATGGGCCTTAAACTCTTTAGCTTGTTTCCGGCCATTGGCGAACTCTTCCAGAGAGTGTTGGATCTACGACAGAGTGGGCGTAAGTGATAATCCATGACTTTCCTTACAACTTACAGCAGTGAGGACTAGAGCAAGCAGGGGCAAGGGTATGGTTTTAGACGCCATCATGGCGGTGAACACACCACGGACAGATTTATCAGCGGAACCCTCGAAGAAGATGTTGCGGATGGTATCTGAGATAATGGGATGGGAGTAGGGCAGCTGTGCGTTATACGTAAATTCCTGGAAGGAATTGAGCAACGACACCCCAATCTTGGATAAACGTACGGAATGGAACCTACCTGCTTAGTTACATTGACTTCGCCATAGTGGAAGTGGCCGCCGGTTAGAAGCCACGCAACCCTTCTTTGAACAACAGAGGGCTTGGATGTTCCCACCAGGTTGTACGCATTTGGGGTGGCCATGCTAGCTGCTGTCTTGACCTTATTACGAATGCCGGAGATAACATAGCTAATCTACAAAGAGTCGATGAGTAACCAGAGAGAATATGACGATCGCCACTCACATATTCCAGTAGATGTTGACGCTTCCACCTCGGCAATGAGTCATAATGCTGGGCCTCACTTCTGGACATGCACTCAACCAAGATCGTCCGTATGAAGGTCATATTGTTCAGAGGGAGTGCGTCCTCCAAAACAATCTTCTTTCTCACCAGAGCTCGAGCTTGGTCTGCAATCCCAAGGGCTATCTCATCAAAGTCCGCTTTGACATGCTTAGGTCCTCGACGTGACACCCTTCCATCCTCATCGTCGTCGTCGTCCTCCTCTTGATGAGGTTTCTTAGCTGAGCGAGCTGAAGTCTTTCCCCGAGGACCTTTCGTCCGACGCTTACTTGGCTTATCTTCTTTGGCAACCACAATCTAGGAGAGGATGAGCGAGCATTGGTGTATCGAAAAGGATAGAAAACCGGCCTTGGCGTCTCTCCGACGATCCAAGGTGTCTTCAACCTGGTCATCTCCGCCATCCATCTCAACGTCCTGGCCTTGGCTGCCCTCATCATCCTCATCATCTTCACCATCTTCTTCATTGTTGTCAATGTTGTTGTCATTGTCGCTGTCGCCCTCGCCGTCCTTGTCGTGATTTTTCTCCCCCTCCTCCTCCTGGTCTTTTTCGTCCATGTCTCAAAAGAAATTAATAAGCTTAAGGATAATAAATAGTGAAGGACACTTACCTTTCACCAACGGGGCTAGCGAACTAAGATGGTCCTTGAGAGATTGTGAGCCTTGCTCTGAATTACCCCCTTGGTCGCTTTCTTCCCGCTCATCCTCAGCCTTCTGCTTGGATAATAGGTGTTGCGTTGCCTGCAGGGTAACTAAGGCACTCTCGAACGTTAGAGATTTCTGGAACAGAGAAGGATGACCTCACTCTTAGCCAGCTCGGCATCCTTTTCCTTCTTTGCCTTGCTTGACGACTTCGGCCCTTTCGACGGAGTTTTGGTCATTTTGGGCGTGACTGGTCGGGACGTTCTTTGGGGGACGGGGGTGGACCGTCTGGACCTGCTCCTCGGTTTCCTAGATACAGGGACCTCCTCAGACTAACAGTGGAATGTGAGCATTCAGAAGGAAACCAGCAACCTTAATATACATACCTCATCCTCAGTCACCTCATCATGCCTTCGCTTCCGGGACTTCCTTCCTTTGATGCTGATAGCCTGTTGGAGGAATGAGCATTCAGGTAAGCTACAACAATGGCCGTCCTACTTCATCCTCGCTCACGTCTGAGCGTGTGCTGACGCGGCTGGACGACCGAGTAGAACGCCTGATGGGTTCGTCCGAGTTCGGCTTGGTGGAAGCTTTGTTTGGGGCCATCCTAGTGTAAGGGTTTGAAGACTATTGAAGACTATCGAGGGCTGAAGGCTGCTGGGGTTGTTGAGGAGGGGAAGGGAACGATTTGGATTATTTACGTGGTTTTCGGTTTTATTCGCCTCAAATTCCCGATAACAAAGGGGTCCTTCCAAGCACATCGCTTGCCAGAGAAAACGAAATGGTTCTATAGGTGGCATTTACACAGAGATACAACGTCAAGGCACAAAGTCACCGTGTTTGTCCCACCGATTCCTGTTTTTCACCCAGAGCTCACCCGCCCTATCGGAGTGAAGGACGAAAGAGGCCCTCCTGCCAGTGTAAGGCATGTTGAAATGAGCAGTTTTTCGTGAATCAAACACGATCCACTCCCCATTTCGTAGTTGGATTCGGAGACCAGGATCTCTGAAACACAGATCACCTTCCACGAAATCGCCAATAGCGAGAACCAGGCAGAGAATTACATCCTCAGAATCTCGGTGGATCAGAGTTTGCACAT
Organism: Pleurotus djamor; assembly: GCA_029747585.1. Taxonomy (NCBI): domain Eukaryota; kingdom Fungi; phylum Basidiomycota; class Agaricomycetes; order Agaricales; family Pleurotaceae; genus Pleurotus; species Pleurotus djamor. Next base: position 14,640 of record JAPEVF010000857.1, on the reverse strand, counting down.
TGATGTTGACCACAATTCCACTGAATGGAAAGACGGGCGACACATCAGCACCAGGGAAAACTTCAGCGAATGCAGCCTCAATCTTGTATTCGCTCGGGAGTAGGGATTCAAGCTAAAACATCTTAACGAATTTGATATGGAAAATATGGATACTGTAGACTTACTTGCATTCGTAATGACTCAAAAACGTCTTGGAATACCTCCTGTAAGTCCTCATAGGCCTTTGGAAATAGCTTGATGTCGGCTGATGGTCGCGGAAGAAAAAGCGAAGGTTGAGCCCTTTTTTTCCCCTCCTTGGTAAGAAGTGATGGGTGGACGTCTGGAGGAGCGTCGGTTCCCTGGAGCTAATAAGCATTTTTCATACTGGAGCATAAGAATATAACGTACGTTGGTACTATAACGATTGTAGAAATCAAAATGAATGCTAGTCCACTTGCCAGTATCTCTTGAGNTTTTTTGTTCGCTCCTTGAGGCTTCCAAAAATCGTAATAACCTTGGATAGTAAGTGATCGGAAAGATGAGAAGGCAGATGTCCCCGAAGAAATACCAAATCACCCTGCTGGCTTTTGACCATGAGGGGAAGTTCTCTGAGAGTTACGTTAGACGTGCTCTGAGGGTATCAGAGGATTTCTCACTGTTCAATTCCTGAAGGGATCCTGATATACAGCTGCTCGCGTTTTTCTCCGTCTTCGTAAAAGGATAGCAACTAGAGCCATATCAGTTGGTGATCATGGTTGATAGCCATAACGTCACGGACCAAAGACAACAGATCAGGTAAGGACTTAACATCTTTGGCTTTCAGAGCATTTTGACGTTCCTCTTGAGTGAGGCGTTTTCGGTGAGGCAGGTCCATGTTTATTCGCTCAAGATGGCACTTCTTCTGAGGATCGTAGTCGGTGATGAGTATATGGCAGGCGGAACCAGACGGAGATAGAAGCTTTTGAATAACCTCTTGCTTAGCTTCAAAAATTTCGGCTGGGGGTATGCTAAAGTCGCGGGTATCAAGATCAGGTGGACTAGTTGCATAAAGCATCGATATAGAGCGACTAATCACGGGAGAGGAGGTAAATTCTGCCCACACCGTGGAATTCCTCTCCGTGATCCGAAATTTGCTATGGCAAGGTAGTTTCGTTAGAAGACCAATGGGTATGCAAAAGTCAACATTGAACTTACTTGTGCTGAAGGCGTTCAAGGACCGCTTGTGTGCTCTCCAGGTTGTTGCAATTTAAATGCGGGCTTTCCCCACTACACAGGTTACCAGGCTCGAACATATCTTCAATGGTTAAGGGATGTTGTCGGCTGAGGAGCACCACAGTGGGAATGACAAGATTACAGAAGAGCCGTCCAAACTGGTCATCTACTCAGATTGAACAGTCAGTCAGAAACTGTTTGACCAAACTCGGAAAAGAACGGACCTAATGAGGGCGTTTGCAGGAGAGTACAAAGATGGTTGATGTCATGATCATTCATGGAATAAACGAGTTTGGCGGAGTGAGTAGCGACCATCATCCAAAGAATATAAACGCTACCTGGGACAACCGAGAATTTGTGAGAATCAAGCACCCAAAAACTCCGGATCCCACTCACCAGCAGCCGCCAGTGACGCGTATTTACGTCCTTTGGAAACCCAAAGATTGAACGTCCGTATTGAAATGTGTTTCTCAAGCCCGTGTGAGGCGTAGAGTTCGTTCAACGAAAGCCGAGGATTGTCTCCTGCCTTAGCTTGTAAGGACCTGTCCTGTCCTGCTGGGAAGAGCCAGTACCTAAGAATGGGGCGAAGCAAGAGGAAGATGGATGGGAAGCGGCCGAACCGGTGCAAGAAATGATAGAGTGAATAGATATATACTAGCAGCAAGTGAAATCGGACGGATCGATGAAGAGATCGGATAGATATAGGCAAAACAGTGAAATAGAGGTACAAGGAGGAGAAGGGGACCGAAGCAAAGGGAAAAGAGGGGCGAACAGACGAAGCGGCGGTATACAATGGTAGAGTAGATGGATATGAAGAGGACACCAGTGAAATGAAGAGGATAGGCGGAGCGAAGGGGGAGATATAGAGGGACCGACGAAATGGGGTACAAGGGGGAGAATGGACCGAAGCGAAAGGGAGCGGTCAGCCCAGGCGGCGAGCGGCGGTACTCGTCGATAGAGTAGGTATATGGGAAGAGGATACAAGTGGAGCGAAGGGAATTGATGGAGCGAAGGGGGAGATATGGACAGAGCGACGAAATGGGGGGTACAAGGAAGAGAAGGGGGCGAAGCAAAGGGAAGCGATCAGTCCAGGCGGCGAGCGGCGGTNACNTCGGCGATAGAATAAGTATATACGAAGAGGATACAAGTGGAATCAGGAGGATAGGTGGAGAAACAGATGAGATATGAGGGAAACGAGGCGAGATAGGTACAGGGAGGAGGAAAGAGACAGAAAGAAGGAAACGAGCCGAAGCGAAGCGGAGGCAAGATGGAAAAGATGAAAAAGAACACTAAGAAGGATAACTAACCCAGTTGATCCAGCAGACTCTCCTGCTTCCAATCCTACTGAGCTAAACGAGCACTCTGGCTCCTGGAGGGCGACTGTTGATACCAGACTCTGCTGGACTATCCCAAACTGTTGGGCAACGAGCCGAGACGATGTGGGGGACCTAGACGACACTAGGAACGGGCGAACGGGCGGGCGAGTCGACGAGGATCGAAGAGACGAGGAGACGAGACAGGAATCCAGCAAATAGGTGTTATATTGTGGTACTGAACAATATAACAAGTCTAGCGGACCAAAGCGGAGCGCCGAGCAGCTAAATAGGTGGCAGAAGCGCTCGCTGACCGACCGATGCAGACAGGGGTCGAGTCGGCGAGCCAGGAACAAGTAAATACGATGAAAGATGAGAAAACATATACATAAAGAAAAGTCCAGCTGTATAGCCGCGAGAATCGCCGAGTCGGCGAGCGTCGGCTCGGCGAATCGACCAGGTAGACCGGCGAATCGACCGACAACAGTTAGCAGCTCAATCGGTTGGTTCTAGGAGGCTCTAGAGACCGACGATTGAGGAAAAGCGACCTATATGTGATATGCTTCGTCCCAGAAGCATCAGCAAGCCGTTTCGGCTGGTGGTGGGGCGAAACGGCGACCATGGCATGTGGAAAGACAGCCGTCAAGACGGCGGCTCGATCGGTCAGCTCTAGAGGCTTGTAGGAGTGACCGATCGACGTAAATGAGCTGTTCTGCTTGAGCTATGGTTCCTGCATCGATTGGCGAGCAGTTAGGACTGCTGATGGACCGAAACCAGCCAAAATAATCGACGGAATGGACCGGTGGACCATGGGAATGGCTTGGCAGGTTGTAGAAGGTGTTCGAGGGGGCAAAGGGGGCGAAGAGTAGCACAGAGAAGGTCGAAAAGGGAAAGGAAGTGATAATAGAAAGTAGGAATGAAGTAGGAATGGTTGGGAAAGATGTAGAGGAGCAGGGTCGTGACATTACCGCCATCCTTTTTAAGTTCGACCTTCAAGTTGAGCATGGAATGAAGAGTCCCGCCCCCAATGTGCATCGCAGCGACACCAGTGAATGCACCGATTGTAAATCGTTGTGACTGACCACGACGGTCAAAGAATTCAGTGAGAGCATGTATCACACGTGATTTACCCGTACCTCCGTAGCCCATCAAGTACATCTTCAACTGTGATGACTCAGGTTGCAGGGAATGGTTGGCCACGATACGGAAAGCACGGCGTTGTTCTTTATTGAGTGTATATTCCTGTTCCACAGTAGAAATCGTCTCTTCTCCAGACACTACAAAGTAACGGCTGCCTTTAATAACAGCCGCGGAGTCAACACGAGCCAAAGTGTTGTTTTGGACGCGAGCGATAGAAGCCTGAAAATCAGATGAAGGTTGAACTCTGGATATTTGATCCAGAGGAGAGGATTTCGCAAGTTCCTTGTAAGTTTTTTTCCATCGGACCTCTAGACTTTGATTGGCTTGTCCAGGTAAACCATCCAAAGCAATGACATTCGGAGAATCTTCGAATACTGTTTGCTGGAATGACACGTTTTGCATTGTATCGACCAGACCAGATTCAACTGCGGACAGAAGTGATTCAGTGACTCCCATACGATTTCTGGACATCAATTCAGCACGTGCACGGTCCACGCTTTCGATGTGTTCCAACATCTCTGTTTCATCAAGAGTGGTCTCCATGTTTGTGTCGTCGGCCGAAGAGATACCACTGACGCGCGCAGGGAACGTAGTTTTACGAGCTTGCCGCGCAGCATCATAGTGAACATCTCTACTGTCTCGGCACTCATGAAGCAGTTGCATGTTATTGATGACAAACAACGCATGCCGAGGTATAGTACGAAGAAACGCATCGTAAGCGTCCAGCCAAGATTCCGAGATGAGCTTGAGGTCAGATGCCACCCGCCACRGCTTGAACAAGATGAGCGATATTTTAGCATGACGTTCCGCTGTTGCCTGCCTGTCCCTTCTTGGGAGGCCAGGTCCCATGGGAACCGGAACTCTGGGACRAGAAAGGACCACAAAAGCATGACTTTTTTGGTCGCGATGTCCTGAGACAAACCGATGGAGCTTTCGAGAAAGAGGATCCTGAATACGCTGCTTGCGTAATTGTGCCATCATGTCCCACACAGAGAAGTCCTGCAACGTGGGAGAACGATGGATGTAATCTTCGACTTGAGCAGTGATTGGTGTCAAGACACCATCGTCCGCGACATCAAACGCCAACTCTAAAGTTTCATTCTCGAGAAAATCGTTCTCATCCATTTCATGTGATCTTGCTAGAGCATGGTCCACGAATCGTTCGAAAGTTGTCCAATAAAGATTCTTGAACTGATGGCTTGTGTAGTGATCGTCCAGACCAAGAAGATGGGCGGCCACAAACGGCGCAGATAACTCTTGTCGCGAAATCATAGAACTCGCACACCTTTGCAATAATTTCTTCGATTTGGTGTGCATGTCCATATCACTGTCACAGTACTCCTCTATTCGGCGCACGGCAAGTTCCAATGCAGCGTAAGAAGTATAGCTTTTTTCCTCTGACTTTGTGATGTAATCCGTGATGTAATACAGAGTTGCTTTTGCAGCTGCACCAGACCCAACGAATTTGATATCCATGTTGCATCTAGTTGCTTCAAGAATGGTTGGATTGTAGTCGTTTACCAATCCCTCCTGACATCGTAAGAGAACAACTCCATCCTCATCGATTGATGAATGGGCCCTTTCTCGTTCAACACCAAGACCGAACCGACAATCACGGACAGAGCCAACACAATATTTATAGCACGTATGAGAGTGTTTATGATGTTGGCAGACCTTCACGACGTTATGAAAATCTTTTATACGCGAACTTGGACATGATGAAAGTCTAGGATAAACCGTTCGAAGCGCCGACGGATGTACATTGTCCGAGGGAACGGCTACTTCAGGAGGACTCGGGGTGTTGTTATGGATGATGTCCTCAAGATATCTGAGGAAATTCGAGGCAAAAGCTTCGTCAGAAAGGAGTTTATCTTTGATTTGATCGGGGTTCAACGCACCGTCAAGCCACACCAGCATATGACAATGAAGTGTACCGCGACCTTGCGTCTCAACACAACCATAGTACGCGTTAGTGAAGCCCAAGACACCTCCAACACTATGACGGTCATATCCATCGGAACGATAACCCAGTAAGCAGCGGATGAACGCTTTCATGTACAAGTCAAAGAATCTGGCGCCGAGGCAAGGATTTTTGGCAATGAGGAGTGCCTGGGTCCAGTACGATGGAATTTTGGAAGTTGACATGTGATCAATGTCGATTTGGGCCCCAGAAAGGAACTTGACGATAGGGTTATAAACGTCGGCAGGATTGAGAGTGACAAAAAAACTGGGCATCCCCTTCTCCAGCATCAATGCCCGAATTTCGTTTCTCATCACAATCTTTCCTGAAGGCGAGCCTTGAACACGTTTATGAATTAGTTAGACAGTAAAAACCAAGGCAAAGTCAAACGGACATACCCGGTACGCCTCTATTGACTGCATTAACCTCCTGCATCAGCTTGTATACTCGCGACTCCTGGTCATTTGCAGGCACAAAAGACCCTCCAGCCTGCAATCGCTCGTAAATCTCATGGACGATGTCAGATGAAATAGAAGTCAACTGTGCGGCAATGTCTTGGAACGATGCCTGCTTTGTTCTCAGACTGATGCGCAGAAGACTTTCGCGTCGTTGTAGAATGTTGAAGGCAGAAAACATGAAAACATGGTGCTCCTGGAAGCGTCTATCAAAAAGATTCAATAGATGCTTGACATGAGTCTTCATGCTTAATGTGGTAGATCTAGTTTTGTCTTCGAATCCACCCACTCCGAAAGGGAACAATGAAGGGAACATCATTGGAAACATGGAAGGGTTGTCAAAACTGTTGACTGGCGTATGACCGTAAGGGATACGAAGGAAATTGCCTTGGTTATCCTTCAAATGTTTCAATGCAGCTGCACGTATAACGTTCGGAGCGGCAACGGGATCGAGCCCAGCAATGAGAACACTGTCGAAAGGAATCTCTTCAGTTGATTGAGGACGATCTTCATCCGGTTCCCGAGAACTATCGGAAGCAGATAACGACCTGGACGCAGCCGGCGAAATTTCAATGCGTTGTACATGGAAAGGTATATATCCAAGTCGGCTGACTTCGCGGATAATTGAAAGGTCAATCTCAATGTGCTGGTATAAGAGATTGTTCATCTTTAACCATCGAAGCGCTTTGAAAACTTTATCACCTCGGACTGCCAGAGGAGCACTTCGCAACAATGTCTCATCTGACGGACCCATTGCTCCCACAAACATGACACATATAAAGGATGCCATTTCAGCAAGAGACGGAGGAAGAATCTTGGCGATACTGCTTGCATCTTGTGGGTAAACAACGATGTTTCCCTTGATGGCTTTCTGGTTGATTGGACTCGACCGGCTCGCGTCAATTTCACGAAGTTGGACTACCATACACTTCGTGCGACATAACGCGACCATAGCTTCTTCAACGACAGATAAATTCGACAGTTCGGCAGGGACATCACCAACAAAAGTGCCGTTCGCCAAAGCACACGCAGGTAATTTCCCCTTTGATAGAGTCGAGTGACATGACATGCAAACATCGACAAAAATAGAGTCCAGTGTATCAGCGGACCCTTCATGAACTGCTAAGGGATCGATGAGATACGAAGACAATAAACCGTCCTTAATCGTCCTCGGGAACGACATACGAGAAGGCAAAGCAGTTCCATAATTGTGTCCGTAACCGGAAAGGAGATGTAAAGGCAACTGATCCGATCGCGTTCGCATCAAAGCTGTCCTTCGTACATGCTCAGCACATACCCCGCATACAGCACTTGACAGTGTACTTGTGGACGTTTCATCAAGAAAATTCGAGATAAGATTGTCCTTGGCTTCTTGCTCCAGTAACACAGGCCATGGCCTAGGTTCAACGGGGGATGAGGTACAATGGTAAGGACTGGCCAACGGCACAAATGTAGGAGTGGCATTGTCTAGTTGCGAAATTTGATCAGCAATCGAGGCTGAGAGAGCTTTCCCGGTTAATTCAGGAGAGCATGACATCCCCATGGCGTCACGAAGGAGCCCAAGGTCTGTATGCTTGAGAGCAGAGAGTAAAATCTTGAACATCTCTAGCTTGAGAAGATTTGGGTCATCCAGTAAGGCGTCAGCGTGCCCGGATGGATCCAAGCCTTCGCGATCTTCGGTGACACCAACATGCGTAAGGCCGTGTAAAGCGGCGGCACATCCAAGAGGTGATTGGGGTCCGTTGAAACATTCACCCATGATGATATGCTCTATGAGCAAACGTTGGTTTTGTTGGCGAGTCGAGGAACAAGGAGAGGTAATTCCATGCATGGCCACCATGGCAGATAGAATATCCTTCTTGGAATAATATGCCAGATGGATCATGTCCTTGAGAGGATATAAGTTCGAAAAAGCTTTGACGAGTTTATCACGCTGAGTATGCAACATATGCAAGAGATCATTGTACTCGTGTCTCCATATGTTTGCTCCTCCATAAACTCCTCGCCAAGCAATGCGGAGATCGATGATCGGGATGTCCTCGCGTCGAAGAAATATGCTATACGCGTGGTATGACATATGGAGGGAATTGTGGAAAGTACGCGAAAACCGTTCACAAGCAGAGTGTCGTTCGGAATTTGTGGTATCAACCATACAAGCGGCAGACAACAAATGGTGCACAAGCTTCTCTTGACTTGCTTGGACCCCTTCTGGAAGGTCCCTGATACCATGGTAGAGCATGTGCGTATGCAGCACGATCCCATTACCATGGAACGCATAGAGTAGCGAATCAGGGTCGTTCAATGACATCGCCAGGTGATCCGTGTCACGTCGTAGAATATCCTGGAGCAAGGACACGTCGGAATTGACGGTCAACGCGTCGGAATCCGCGGCAACTCCTTTGGTACTGTTAATCGAGAGATCTGGTAATCCATCAGTATGGAAAGGCAGCTTGTCGTCATGATGGTAATTACCTGGTAAACTTCTTGAAGACAAAACACCAATGAACGCCGCCATCCAGTCAACGCCAAGAACAACAACAGTATCCGCCTCATCAACCACAAGGAAAGAGATGTTTGCGGTAAACGGTCCACGATCTGTCGGGATGGTGACACTCGCATAGTCTGAATCACCCGGTTTGAGTCGTGGTTGGGAGATTCGGGCAATGCGACATGGTAGTGTCGACCGAGAGACAGAGAGATCGAAGCGGAAAGAGACCGGGAGATTGTGAATGTACGCAGACATGGACTTGCGCAAAAACTTCACAAGAGTCACAAGGAGCACACAACAAAGTACTGAGACACGAAATGATTCACGGATTATATACAGTTGAGTCCAAACTAACACGTCTCCCGTTACAAGAACAACCAAGGTCAATTTAACCATTTGGATTTGAGCGGACACGAAAACGACAGGCAAGACACAGACACAGACACTGCGAAGCAAGGGATAAACTACATAGATGCATTATCCATAGAAAAGATGAAACGACAAGTGCTGCGTGATCTATTTCCGAATTCATGGTCAGCAACGTTTGGCGTGGAGCGAAGCAAAATTCACCGAGAATCTACAGTCCGTCTTCTTGAGCTTGGTAAGCAGTGTATAGATCCATCATATAGCCAGGCAGAGTATCGCAAGTAGAAAGAGTGGAGAATGTTTTGCACGACATTCGTGAAGCTGATACACAGACCGATCAAGTTCGTCATGACAAAATAAACCAAATGATACTGCCACTTACCAAGCGTGTCGCATTGAGTTGATCCAACAGTGCGACACAGCAAAAACGCCAGATCAATACCGCCTCCAATAATGGTGTGCTCCTTCAACCCTTCAACCATCGCCCCTCTCACACCACGATAAGGACGGAAGCTGAACAAATGAAAAATCGCAGTGAACACATCAGTTTCGGCATCACTACACTCATGTAATTGACACTCACCGAGCCCATACGAAGAAACACACGTCAGTCCTGTCAACAGTCGTACACCTGAGTTAAGGAGACCGAAAAAAGTGGCCGCGGCAGTCGGTGAACTACGGGCGCAGCATCGTCAGAAGCGACAATAAGCCGCAGATGCGCGTCACGTACCAAGGACCAGAGCAGTGGCGTTTTGCGGAGAGCCTGTGCTCGAAAATGCTACTGCGAGGCGATTGAGGAACGCGTATTCTGCTTGCAGTTGTTGGTGGCGAGAAGAACAAAATTCCGAAATAGTATCGAGCGCCAATTGCCATGTAAGGTAGAACAGGGACTCGGCATCTCCCGAACGGAAAAGTCCGAGTCCCTGACCGGCATATGGCCGGGACGAGCCGTCAAGCAACAAGGTTGCTTTTTTGCTTCCGCACCGTCATAGAGTTGCTTAGACATGTACGCCGAAACTGTTGAAACCCGTAGATATCGAAATTACCAGCATGTGAGCCCCACTTGACATCAATTCAACATTGTCTAATACGAGGGTGCATGGAAAGGTGAAAAACTACCTAGATATTGAAGCTGCTGTTGACCCGTCCGAAGATGATGATTCAGAAATAGACAATCTAGATGACACAGGTACGCCAAGACACATTGGCGTAGATCATAATATTTATTTAGTGTACAGACTTTCTCGATGATACCGGAGTCCATGACCAGAGACCAGATAGCATCACAGAACGTCTAGAATCAACAATATCATCCTTGGGTGACCGGTTACGAGAACATGACGCGCGACTTGCGGAAGCCATGGCCATAAAGGCGCGCTATCAAGCTGAGCATGGGAGAGAGAACCAACAAACGGAAGACATCGCTGCGGATGAGAACACGGACGGCACATGGGAAGAAAAAANTCTGTCTAATACCATCTATCACAGACCCAGACTTATGGAGCGTTGCGGTGAAAGTAAGTCTGGTTCATGCTACCTTGTTTGCGTCAAGTAGGCTCATGCGCGTAGCGTGGAACCGAAGTTGAAACGGTCTGCCTAGTCATGAACCGTGTCTTCGAACGAAACATAAAAATACTCAGTGTCTTCCAACGTCACCATATACCAGGTATCATATACATCGAGGGACCATACACTGCGTGTGTAACAGCATTGGAAGGTCTCAGCACAGTCTTTCTGCGGTACACCCAAGCGAACGCACTCATCCGAATCGTTGGTATCGCTGACCGAGTCAATCTACTATACGCCGCACCCACCGCGGTCATCAAGCCATCGTCTTTTGTCAGGATTCGTACTCGAGGGAAATCACGCGAACTAGTTTTTGTCAACAAGACCTCGTCACGATCAGCTGAAATTTTTCGTGTGTTCCGCGATAAAGATAATGCGATGAACCCAACATTGGTCTACGAGGGCACGGACCAAATCGAAGGAGAACCGCTTATGAACGTAGCTCCCGCGACTGTACCTGGACGATTCATATACGGCCTCGAAATAAAACGAATTCCTCTTTATCGTCTCCAAGCCTCCTCAGTCAATCCGACCATAGCGGAACTAAACGACTTCTCATCTTCTCCTCTATTCCGTCTACCATTATCCCTTGAATCTAACAATCAGTCTGATGGGACCTCAGTGACAACGACCGAACATCTTGCCATTGCAAAACGCTTCACAAACGCAATCATAAATAACCGTAAACACGTCATCTCTTTCCGGAGAGGAGAACCAGTCCTGATCGTCACTGGGATATTTGCTGGCCTCCGGGGAACAATAGAAGACACAATTGATCGCAGTATTCTTTTACGACTAAACCCGGATACAGGTTTAGAAAACTGTGAAGTCCCTGTGGAACATCTTGATGCAGGCCCGATCCTTGTTCCCGGCCAATTAGTTACCGTCACAACTGGACCGTTCAAGGGACTCAAGGGTGTATTGATGTGTTTCTCTAACGCAACTCACGTAGTCATAGAGCCCATCACCGAGAGTACCCTAGTCATAGAAGTCATGGTGTGGCAAGTAACGCGATACTTCAAAATCGGCGACTATATCGACGTCCTCGTTGGCGAAAATCAAGGCGCGTCTGGTTACGTGATCAGTAACAATGTATGGGAAGTAGATGTATTCATCATGGATCAACGAAGAGTGGTATGGATCATCATATACCTCACTTGACGGCGCTGACTCCCATACAGACTTCACTAAAAACAGACTATATCGTCCATAACACGGCGCCAAACACACTAACGATCACATCCTCGAGACATTCCGAAAAGTCGATTTCCCGAACATCACCAGAAAGGTTCAAAGGAATTGAAGTGCTTGTTATAGGAAATCATCATTGGAAAGGACGCACTGGATACATTGTTGGTCACGCATACACTGACACTCCAATATCAAGTAGTCAACATCATGCCGAACCAGGCCTGGTATTCCACGTTAACATTGGCAACAGCATATCACGGCATCCTTCAATGTTCAGGGTCAATGAGATACGTGAATTACAGTAAGTAACAGCGTGAAAAGAGAAGAGAATTTAGAACGATTAATCCTGTTCAACAGTACAGGCCTAGCTGTCCTGACAGCTGTCCGCCTTCCGTCAACCCTTCTCCATCCACCAAACCGGCCTCCACATTTTCCTCGATCATCCACACCAAATAGAGACTCCATCACCCTCCCTAATAGATTATCCACTATTTGGGACCCCGTCGACGACACGGAACAACGTACGCACTTCTGCAAAGACTTCTCAGGTCTGCGCTAACCAAATGACTAATTGCAGACCATTGGTTGCTCAACGTACGAGTCAACCATAAGGTCACGGTTGTGATTTCAAACACCATTGCAATAGAGAGCAACGGTATCATCCAAAGACCCGCGTTCCATAAAGGAAAATACGAAGGTATGAAAGGATCAGTGGTAATCGACCGACAAATCGAGGACGCGGAAAGTTCAGTCAACGTCCGCGTCAATGACGATACAAATCGTTCCTTCCAGTTAAAATACTTGGAACCCCTCCAGGAACCACATCTATTCAAAGTCCCTGCACGTGTCGTCATAATAGGACCAGATCTGAACGGGAACCGGAACCATATTGGACAATATGGAAGCATCAGCGCGTGTGTGTACCCATTGGGACCCAGACACCGCTTGTTACATCTACCTCACGACTGCTGGGCCTACTTTGATATTGCGGCGCTGTGCTACTCAGGCGAATTTATCGAATGGGAGAGGGGGGTGTATTGACAATAGAAACGCCACTAGAATCGTTCGCATGAAAGTATCTTACACACACGAATACATTCAATTTCATCCATTACCATTGAGTTTCTTATCATAGTGACCACATAATCGTTCCTTCAGCCAGCTACGACTTAAGGAGCAACAAAACCAAGAGTCATCCATCAATACACCCGACCATCGTCCCAATCTCTTAGACTGATGAGAACAAACATACTTTTCATCACTCTACCGAGCGGAGTAAAGCAACCTAGCCAACAAAGTTCACTATTGAAGGACCGTTCCTGCTGGAGGCAGTCGCATGGAACGCCTACAAGTACGTCTTACTCTCAAAAAGATTGATGTCTTGACGGAGTTCTATGTAATGACTCCGTATTGAGAACCCCGATTAAGTCATTAAATTGAACACCATATGGGTAAACGATCCCGCAACACCGGTCCTCAAGATCAGGGTTAAAAGGCCTTGTACGTTCCCATAATAAAGTCAAAACTGGGCGGTAACTTGACATCTTCTAGACCTACACCCACGTCACCTCGAGTACACAGCTCAACTACGAACTTCTGAACCCACCGAAAACCAATAACGTAAAAGCGCCTTCAGGTACCATAACGGCACAGTCTCTCTTATTTTTCACCCTGGGCCCTAAACCTCACATCATAGAATGTTAGGAGAGAAAACGTACTGTATAGCCCGTATCTCAAAGAATCTTGTTACGACGTCAGACTACCAAAGGCGTCCGCTACCAACTTGGATGGAAACCACTCAAAAACCACCCCTTCTTGCTATGACTGAACACCCAGACGTAATCTTGGAACGCGCCTTATTGAAGTCTTCACAGTGAGTTGCCATCAACTGAAAATAGCCCAGACCTTTAAGAAGCGACAATAGACAATCAAATTTTGTATGCCCAGTCTTCTACGGGAAAAATTCGTGTCGAGGAGTTCTCCATCTTCCCCGTCCTGGAGCCATTACGAAGTAAGTTGTTGATCTACACAAGAAGAAAAGCTAATAATTATTTCAGAGATAGACATCTATCTGAGGTGTCCCGTAGACAGGCCGTGCAACCAACCCGTGAATTCTGTAGGGACACATACACCTTACCATCTGTCCCTAATACGCTGGGCACTGGTTATCTACGTTCTATCTCTATTCATTCTTCAGAGATTGAGACGCATACCTCGCTCCCAGGTAACCCAATTACAGGACGCCAAACTTCTTCACACATCTACTCAAAACATGACCGAAACACGGCGACGGAATTGAGACCACACTCCTCTTGGGTACGATTCGTCTATTTCGTATTTGCACCATTAACCAAAGTCATATGCAAAGCAGCCAGAGTCGCCCTGGCACGATACCAAGGAACTATCAATTAATACACCTTCTCCACGGTCTTCTATGAAGACATCGTCCAGCACATACTCTTGTTCATCTTCCGAGTCATCCGATCCCATCCCTTCTCCAATGTTTTGCTCTACATCTTCGGCTTCAGTCGCTCTACCAGAGCCGTCGTCTCTTGAAGGATCAATATCAGTTTCTCCAGACCGATTCATTTCCCCATTTGTTGAACCAACTTCGCGACATAATCAAAAATTGCGACGTAAAAGATCATCCATGGGCTTGCAGAACTGGGAGAAACACGCAAAGATAATTGAACGAGATGATGGCCACATCAGCTATCAGTGCAATTGGACCTTTGAAGCAAATGAAACAGAGACGGTGTGTATGTATACCTCCAAGAAACAACTTGTCAAACGTCATGTAGAAACCACCCACCTGAAACTCAAGTACGTTAACAACTCCAGGCTATCTCAGTTACTACTTACACATAAATTACCTACCAATTTCAGGCCATTCGTCTGTCATGTCTGCAAGAAGGCTTTCCCGCAGAAGACTCTAAAGATAACACGAAGCGGCCAGTACGTCCTTGTAAC
>JAPEVF010000856.1:0-19038 GCA_029747585.1 Pleurotus djamor | reverse complement strand
TAACCCTAACCCTAACCCTAACCCTAACCCTAACCCTAACCCTAACCCTAACCCTAAGCAAAGCACTAAGTAGCGTAGTCGGTGGATGATACAGATGAGCGAAGCACTTAGTAGCGTAGTTGGTGGTTGATACAAGTGAGTGAATCTGGTCCAGTGGGTGGTTGATACAGGTGGGCGAAGCACTTAGTAGCATAGTCGGTGGCGAATATAGGTGATTAAAGCACTTGGTGGCATATGCGGTGGTGAATACAGGTGGACGACTCATTCAGCGCTTCAGGTGATGTTTGATACAGGTGAGTGATACAGATAGTAGTGTATGTATTGGCGAATATGTATGAGTGAAGCACTTAGTGGTGTATGTGGTGGCTGATATGAGTGAGTGAGGCCTAGTCGGTGGTCGATATATGCGAGGGACATATTGAGCAGTGTATGCGGTGGATGACATGGGTGAGCAAGGCACATAGTGGGCTAGTCAATGGCTTGTGTGGGCGATTGAGGCACATAGTAGCGCATGCGGTGGATGAAATGAGGGAGTGGAGCACTTAGTGGCCTAGTCGGTAGTCAATATAGGTGAGAGACACATTTAGTAGTGTATGTGGTGGCTCATCTGGGTGAGTAAAGCACTTAGTGGCCTAGTTAGTGGTTGATGCAGGTGAGTGAAGCACTTAGCAGCATAGTCGGTGGCTCACATGTCTGAGCAGAGGAATTAGTGGGTTAGCCAGTCCTCAGTATAGATGAGTGACACACTTGGTAGCACATACGGTGGATGATATGGGCAAGCGGAGCACTTAGTGGGTGTAGTTGGTGGTTGATACAATTGAGTGAAGCACTTAGTGGGGCAGTCATTGGTCAATAGAGGTGTTTAGGAGAGTGAAGCACATAGTAGCTTATGCCATGCTACATGTAAGGGAGTGAAGTCTAGTTGGTGGTGAATACAGGCTTGTGAAACACTTAGTGGGGTATGTGGTGCTTGATATAAAGTGAATACCATGACTTGGTTGGGTATACGACCCACTATGTAGCTCATGTACTTGGATGGGGAGCTATGAGATGTGGTGCTTGGAGCTGCTCTCAGTGAATATTGGGTGGTTCCAGCACATAGTAGTTCAGGTCATACCTCTGGGTAACTCATTCTATAATAGCACAGGAGCACATTGTGGCTCATGTGGTACATTGCCTAANGGGGGGGGGGGTAGCCCACTTAGTAGCGTATGTGGTCAAAGGTGAATAACCCACCTTTTGACTACTTGACCCACATAGTAGCTCATGTGTGGAATGATCAAAGATGAGTTGAACTCTGCTACCACTGTAAGCCACTTAGTAGCACATCACCACACATATGGCATGATTACTGACATTATCCCCCACTCCCCATTAACCAGATATCATCCTGACCTTCTGCATCTAACCCACTAAGTGGTTCATTCTATGCAAGGTCCCACTACTGTACACTACTTGATAATCCAAGTCCAGTATATAATCACTTCTTCCTTGTCTGCCTCTGTACCACTTAGTGTGTCATGCCTCTCCATTCTGGTGTCTCTTGTGTGCATTCCTTTTCAGAGTCCATCTGTCCTTTAGTACTGTATACAATCTCTTCTTCCTTGTCTGTCTCTGTGCCACTTAGTGTGTCATGCCTCTCCATTCTGGTGTCTCTGGTGTACATTCCCATCTGTCCTCTGGTACTGCATGCAATCTCCTCTTCCTTGTCTGTCTCGGTGCCACTTAGTGTGCCATTCCTCTCAGGCTTGCTGTGTAAAGTGTTCCACTCTACCTGTTTCTACATGTGTAGGAAGCCTGTCCCTTGCCTTCCCAGGTGTGTAGGGTGCCTGTTCCTTGCCTTCCTAGGTGTGTAGGGTGCCCTCTCCTAGGCTTCCTAGGTGTGTAGGGTGCCCTCCCCTAGGCTTCCCAGGTGTGTAGGGTGCCCTCCCCTACCCTCCCTAGGGTGCCACCCTAGGGGNAAAACCCTAGGGTTTTGCCATCTATCTGTTTCTTTTCTTTCTTATAACCCTAAGTCGGTACGGTAGTCTGTGTGGACAATTTCGCGTGTTTGGTAGGTACCGCTTTTTCCTAGTTTATAAACATGCCCATCTTCTCAATCTTCCCTTAAGCCAGCTGTACCTACCTTCTCAGTGGTCCCAGTATCCAGCTAGCAAGTTCATCCTTATCCTCCTCGTGTCCCGGTCTCATAGAAACCCCAAGGTCGAATCGCACTCTCTTCCCTCCAAACCAAGNCCCCAAAGCAAGGCTACTACAATGCTACGACGATATGAGAAGACTACAGAGACCAACATATCGCTGAGTCGACGTTTGAGCTCGGCGTTGGGACTAGCTCTGGGGTACCCCAACCCGGTGCGTTTGTATTGCATCTTCCTACCTTCAATACATTCTGACAACGTTACAGCTACTCGAACATGTCAGTCGCGGGTCTCCCCTAGCTTCGAAGCCTTTTCAGACGATCTCAACATCACCTACTCCGTATCTTACCACCACCACCCCCAACTTCCAAGTCTCATCTTTCGTCCCGGCAACAGGCTCGAAACTAGCGTCCACGATATGCTCATCTGCTCCCAGCAGTTGGTGGTGGATGGCACACGGGCTGAAGGAGTGGTCAAGCGCGAGACTAGGATCTGGTGCGGAAGAAAATGGAGATGGTCCAGTTTCAGCAGCTTTTCCTGCTACCGAAAGGCTTCCATCCTCTTACCTTGCTCGTGAACGGCTGTCGCCGCCACACCAGTGGTCGTCGAGCTCCGGAACAATCACAATCAACCACAGCCTTATCCTGGTACCCAGGCTGGAACAATAAACCACGTACGCTTCCGCCTCAGAATTGGACACATATGCAACGCTGGCAATACCCAAACGTGGTTCTAGACGACAGGAATTCAGGACGCCGTGGTTCAAGATTCATCCCAGCCGGTTGGTTGGCTTGGAGCCGGACAAGTTCATGGTATGTTTCCGTAGCCTTTCCCTGCGTTCCAAGCGTGCTAATCCATTTTATGTGTCACCTAGCCGGCTGTAGCTGACCTCCCGATCATGCCGTAGCTGTTAAATCTGCCTCAATCTCATCCACTACCCATCCCGTCATAATGGAAGTTCGAGTTTCCATTTTGACGCTCCCACATAGGTATGGCGTCGAACGTAATCCTGGAGTAGCGCCACGTCAAGAAGGCCTTCTACGACAGCGACCAACTGCGCCGTTGTTGAAGAGAAAAGAAAATCCTACCCATTGGTAGGGACAACTCTCAACACCCATAAGGCCAGTGCGTCTCGTGTTTCCTTGGTCCTGAAACCAGCTGATAGGCTTTCTGGATAGCCCCTCGCTGCGAACGGTTCGAAGGGAAGCCAATTAAGGCACTACGAAATCAGCGAAGGCATTTAACGCGGTCGCGAGGTCGCGTTGGTGGTTGGTTGTTTAGGAGACCCACAACGAAGCACTGCTCATCCAAGACAATCCTGCATTGAAGGTCGCGCTGGGAGAGTCTTGTCGAAATCGGTGCGCTGGGACAGTTCACGATGGCGCTTCATGGACTTGAATAATTCTGGTAACTTGCTACTTCATTTCAGCCTTTTGTCGGCCGTCTTTCTGTCATGTTTTGCTTCATCGCATCTCCCATCGCATACTCGTTTCCGTCCATATTTAAGCCTCTCAGACTTCAAAGCTCCATACCCTAGTCACCTCCCTTGTACGGCTCCTTGTTTTGTTTCGTTGACTAGCTACCTCATCTACCCATTGTCGGTAGAGTACGATTATAACTACCGCACTCACGCGCTCGCGGCTCAAGTGTTCAATATGTTTTCGTTTGAACCAGTTCTGTCATCCTTCTTGCAAACTGCGAGTGTCATCAAACCGAACCCAGACTATAAGAGACTTGACAAAAGCTGCGTGAATTGTGTGCTGAACTACCTGATTTTCAATTAGTTGTCACTTCCATGCTTGAATACATCCCAGACGTTCGCGCACGTCTAATCTATATACCTGGAAAGGGTATAATCATTGATATGGTGTCTCCCAAGCTCTCCTTATAGCCTTCCTATGCTCCTCCGAAACCGTCTTACAGATCCAAAATCCAACACAAAACGGGCATTTCCACTCTTCAACACACGAGAAACGCATCTTCACATCGCGTGAACCCTCCACAGGATCAGAGGCGTCAGCGGGCCGGCGTTGAACATACCCCACACGCATCATCGTGCCATACCCATTTACTTCCACCGTTCGGAGCGACGGAGGTGTATTGGGATCATCAAATATCGTCGAGGCATATCTGAGGTACCCCGATTCAGCACCATATTGGACGTGGATATGCGTCAAGTTGGTCAACGGCTTCAACGTCTCCGGGAAAACTTGGTTTTTAGATGAAAGGTATGAGCGAAAGAAAAGGAAAAGGGGTATCAAAGACCGTTTACACTTACATGTACCGCATCAAGACACTTGATATTCTTAACCTTCAGTAGGAGCTTCTCCAGGATATTACGCCGTTGGGCAGCGTACGACAGGCTGACCAGACGAGGAAGGTCAGGGAGAGCCTCGGCGTCTTCGATCTCCCATGACGGAGGGACTTGCAAGTGCGTCAAGTCAATAAACGACCTCTCCCGGCCATTGAAAAACGACCGGGGACCAGCGAACCCTTTCAAGTTGGACAACGAAATCGAATGGTCTTTGATGTTGACACGGCAGTCTTGAGAGCGTTCATCGGGGTGTGCTAGTTCAAGGATGGAAAGCTGAGGTTGCGACTCGATGAACTTTGAGATATCCAAATCGACTGAACGACTCTCATTGATGTTAACGGTCTCGTCGAGTTTAAGTTGGTCAATGTCGCTTTCGGGAGCATCACGATCGCAACTAAGTCCCAAGTTCAGTGCGAGATGGGTAAGCTGAACGGTCGTAAGGGGCTCTCTCAAGAACCGCAGCGTGTTCGCCGAAAAGTAGACCAAAAACTGCATGAACAAAGAACGAAGATTCGGTAATTGAGGGATAAGAGTGTTGAGTTCTTCAATTGCTTGAGGATAGGAGGTGCCAAACGAGTTGTACTTTGTAGCTGCCGTTCGGTCCATTGGTTCATGGAGAATGGCTAAGGATTGGACTTGGAAGCGACGTTGGGAGGCTGGATGTTCGAAGAGGTATGTGGTGAAGCGAGAGATGGCTTTGTGTCCTTGGTCCACATGGTCGATGGTGGTTTCGCGGATGAGTTCACCTTCGGCGAGGGGTTGGACGGCGGTAGAGACGACACAAAGAGTAAGAAGAGTGGGTCGATGTTTGATTGAAGCAACGACCGTAGCGAGGAGCTCAGGTGGTAAGCTCGGCATGGTTGGAGGTGGTGGTGGTTGGAAGAAAGCAACAAAGGCCCCTTTCCCGAGTCATCGTGAACTCCGTCTGGTTTGTGCCTTTCAGGAAAACGTGCATGTCATATTCCATAATAGCATTCCTTGGGTTATGCGGTCATAAATTACATCCCGGTCATCCTACGAGATCTGCAATAGCAGGCTAAGCTAAAAGTCACAAGAAAATAAGTAAAAGTAACAAACAAGGTAGATTCCACGATGAAGACAAATGTAATAAATATAGACAAGAAAAGCGCAAGCAACGGAGAGCAAGAAAGATCCAGGTAACGAAACATATCACACACGAAGAAACATCAGAAACGAAGGGAAAGAGAACGAAAACGAAAGCCGCGTAAGTACATCAATCATCATCATCATCGCTACTCGCACGCGCAAGATTCAGACTCATAATGTCCATATCCCGGAGATGCATCTCATCCTCAGGTCTCAGGTGAAGACTCCCCGGCGAGCCAGTCATCTCCATCTCCGCCATCGAAAAGTTCGCGGAGGTAGGCGATCCGTGTAACAGAGACGTCGAGCCTGTCTTCTTGTGGGCAGCGACGACAGAAGCTCGGTGGTGTCGTGATAGGTCTCGTTCCCTGGGAGGGATGGCTTGAGCGGCAACTGCTGCAGCGGTCGTCGAGGGAATTGCGAAGGATGCTGGTCGTGAAGGTGTCATAGAGAACGAAGCCATAGCGAGGAAGTCGGGATGGTCGGAGGGTGGATCGTGCATGAGCATGGAGAGGTTCTCGGGAACGTTGGGAAAGACGGAGGAGGTGGTGCTAGATCGTCGTCGATGTCCTTTTCCTTGAGCAGGTGTAGACGTCGCTGTTGACGCTGCGTTTGACGATAACGTCGACAGGGATGACCTAGTCGTAAACGAGGGAGGAGGATGAAGAAAAGCTTGACGTGACGAGGTAGGATGTATTGGGGTCGATGTCGCTGCTGATGAGAGCGACAAATCATGGTGGGACGCAGATGCAGATCGCAGACGTTGAGTAGGCATAGACGGCTGTGGATTCAAACGATCGCGATGTCTCTGCAGCACCGACGGCAATCCCAACCCCAACCCCCGAGCACGCACAGGCGTCACGTCCTCCTGCTCATCCCCACCCGGAGCCCAGCTCCCAAGTGTCCTCCACCTCCTCGGACTCTTCCTAACATTCGCAGGCGGCGACCCACCACCCAACGCCTCTCTCAACTCCTCCACCTCCCACTTCCACTCCYCGCACCTCGCTCGCAACCCCTCCACCTCCCTCTCCGCACCCTCCAACCTCTCCCTCAACTCCCCATTCTCCTCCCTCAAAATCTTCGTCGTCCGTTGYGAATCCGATAACGCACCAAGGAGCGCACCCATCTCCAGCGCGTGCTTGTCACGAAGACGATCCATTTCTTGTTCCAAACGGTCGCGTTCTCGATCTGACATGCCAGCGGAAGCACCGGTACGAGCACCTCCACGTTCTGAAACCACAGAAGTAGGTGCAGTCGAAACACTCGCAGGTGTACCTCGTCCTCGATCCGTAAATGTCGGACTCTCCATTAGCGGGCTGACGGCACTGCTCCCCGTCCCACTAACACTGACACTAACACTCCCCCCTCTCTCCCTCCCTCCATACCGCCCACCAACACCAGAAACCGACCCATAACTCGAAGAGTTCCCATAGCTTGAAGGAACCGCCGAATACGACCCACTCCCCTTCCTCCCTCCAAACCCACTCTCCGAAAACGCCATCCTCGAAGACGACCGAACGTCCGTCGACCCACCAGCACCTCTCTGCGATCCATATCGTGCCAATCCCTCGATAGGCGTACCAGCCCTCGACGACCTTCCAACCTCTCCTCGGATCCCCGCCAAATCCAACCTCCTCTCCCTCTCCCATCTCNTCTGTCACCCTCATAATCCCTGTCTCTCTCCNCTCTCTCGGTCTCGATCACGCTCGCGCTCACGATCCAACTTCACCAAGCCAGCAGCAGCAAGTGCCTTCGTCGCTCTCAGTCCCATCCAATCAGGTGTCATCCTCCCTCCCTCTCTTTCTCCCTCCTCCCGGTCTCCTCCACGAGCAAGACGATCGCGGCGATTAGACAACGAGCTCGACGACCTGACGACCATCGTGTCGTCGCCACCACCACCTCCACCACGGAGCAACCCAAATTCGTTCGGCTCTCTATCCCTATCGTACGAAAGCCCAGAAGGACTCCCTTCAACGCTCATACTCCTCTTCCGTGCTCGTGATTTAGCTTGGACGTACGTCAACCCTCGTCTACCCGATCCAGACGCCGAGCCCGAAGCTGTAATCGTCCTCGAGCCAGAACCAGACGCAGAGTTATTGCGCGAAAGAGTAAGCCTTGATTCATCCAAACTGGGACGAGCGCGGAAGGAAGGTGATGCGGACGCAGAGGTAGGATGGTCACGGTCACCGATGAACGAAGAAGCAGGTGACGGTCGAGCTGAGATAGAGAGCGAAGAAGTTGAACGAGGTGGAGGAGGGAGCAAGCCTGGTGACGACGAAGAGGTGAGCATATGTCGTAGCGGTGGTCGTGTGTTCTGGTCTCGAGAAGGCGACTGAGGGCTCCCGAGGGTGATGTTCGAGGTGGATGGGGACATGATAGAATCCTCAGAGCTCCGTATCCGTGGCTCTGGTGTCCTGTAAAGCTGCCTCTGCGCATCCTCGTCCTGCACCCCAAGTCCACCATCCCCACTCCCAGGCAACTCCCTACTCGACTGCAGCGGCGTCGTCAACCTCGGCAACAACGCGGAAGGCTTCGTCCTCGCCTGATACTCCCTCTGAATCCTCTGCGCTTCCGTCCTCTCTTCCCTCTCTCCCATATCCGCATCCTGAACAGGAACACGGATACGATCATCACCAAACGAATCTTCACCATCACCAAACCGCTGAATGCCACTCGAATCCTTCAAAGGCGACGAAGGCGTAGGCAAATAATGCATCTGGTTAAACCTCTCCGGCGAAGACTGCCTTCGCGTTGCCGAATTGGATGTCGAAGTAGAGTTAGAAGTAGAAGTAGGAGGAAAAATCGCCGGGGACGAAGCCAACGGCGAAGGCTTCATCGCAGGCGAATTCGTGCGCGAATTAGGCGCAGTAAGTGATGCCGACAACGGTGTAGGCGGGAGGTACGGNAGAGGGAGAGGAGGATTCGTTCAGGTGGGTTTTCAAACGCGGGAGCGAGGAGGGTGAGGATGGAGTGGATGGGGAAGGGGAGGAAGGGGNTGGTGGTGATGAGGGTGGGTGTATGCGGTAGGGATTTGGGAGGTTTCGACGGCGAGTGGAGCATTTGCGGTGAGTCCAAGGAGGTTTGGGTGGTAGGTGCTCGACCTAGGTAGAACGAAAACAAGATTTCCTATTAGCAATAGAATGTCGAGAAATGGGATAATATAACATACCAGAGTCGAAGGTGGCACGGGTAGGCGTAGGCGAATACGCAGAAACGATCCTTGGAACCGACGCTCTTTGTGACTGGGACGAGGACCTTTTCGAACTCGAGCCGAGCAACGCAGCCTGATGCAGCTGCAGCGAACTCCTCTGGGACGATGACCCGAATTCCCTTGAATGCGGTGACGACGACGTGGACGAAGAGGACATTCGATGAGGAGAAAGCAACGCTGCGAGCTCTGGGTCAAGAGGTCCTAGCTCAGACGACATCCTCCCTCTCCCCATCCCACTGCTCCCAGAACCAGACCCAGAGCCAGCTCCCGTAGAGCCTAAACTCAAACCCAAATCAGCCACATCAACCTCCCGTCGACCAGCCCTATCTCCACCGCCCGAGCGGGCTTGTAGCGATGGAGGTAGCGGAGGCAGTGGTCGAGGTTGTGGTAGCCCAAGCTTTTGTGTGACTTCTTCCACCTCTTCCCCATCAGCATCATGGAAATCTTCATCGTCATCTTCATCGTCCTCAGCACCAGTATCCGCATCAACAACAACCGCATCACCCGAATCCAACCACTCTTTCGCAGCAGCGTAATCCTGCACCAACAACGCGTCCATAACCTGCGTCTGGACCTGCGACGTCGAAAGCGACAAGTCCGCCTCAACGACTTCATCATCATCGTCATCGTTTGAAGGCTGCTGAGAACTTTGATGCCTCAGATGATGCGAAGACAACGATGCTGACGTTGAACTCGGGTACGACGAAGGTCTGAGGAGTGAATCCGACTTGTGTCGTCCGATAACGTGCGAGAGGGTGAGCGAAGGCGGTATAATCGGTGAGTTCGAGTTCGAATTTGCGTTCGAATGTTGGTGGGAAGACGAGGTGCTGATGTCCGGGAGGTGTTTGGAGATACCTGATGTATCAGCTTCAAGAATCGTAGAGAGGTCATCTGCAAACCACACATAGAGCATACAGTCAGCAAACAGCGCAAAAACGGAAAGACAAGAAGAAGAGGAAAAAACGCACGACTATCCTCAATCTCCCTATCCTTCTCCATCCTCGGGAACAACGCAGACCGACGCATAGGCGGCGTAGGTGGATCGTCTTCAACGGCCGACAAGGTAGATGCGTTTCCAGAACCCGAAACCGGCCCAATAGCGATAACATCGTCGAAGTTTTCTTCCTTCGCCAYCCSTCCTCCACTTCCTCCTCCTRCCGAACCTCCCGTCCCCATTCCTCCCTGTCTCGACCCCGACAACGACGGTCTCCCATTCTCAGCTCTATCCTCCGACGCCCTCTCCCTCGTCATCGACCTCCTAACGCTTCCAAACGCCGGAAACCTCCCCACACCCCCACCAGAACTCGAACTCTGCCCCTGCGAAAACGATAACGATTGACTATGAGCATGTCCAGTGCCCTTCGAAAGCGACTTCGAAGCGGAGATAATCGGCAGCCTCGAAGGCGTCACAGAAGTCGAATATGTTGAAGTTGAATTGGAATTTGAAGTAGAATTTGAGGTAGAATGGGAATTGGAGGTGGAAGGATGCGAAGAAGACGAAAACGAAAACGACCGGGATGTTCCTTTCGAACTCGGCGTTCCGGAAGTAGTAACATTGAAAGGCGACGAAGCTGAGGAAACAGGCGGGGCAAACGACGACGGTGGTGCCTGAGGAAAACCACCATTCCCCGCCTTCGCGGGTGTCGTCGTTGTCGCCGCCGCCGTATTCTTGGAACCAAAAGGGAGTAAGGAACGAAGGGATCGGAACGCTGGTATTCCAGTACCAGTTCCGCTGGTGTTACCGCTCGAGTGGTTGTTGCTGTTGCTCGCGGTGCGCGAGCTCTTCGTCGGCGTTGGCGGTATCATCGACGAAGACGAAGTGTTGAATGAGTTGTTGCTGTTAGAAACGTTGAGGCTCATACTCCTCTGCGGTTGCGTATGTGCGTTCATCCGTCCAAAAGTGCTGGAATTCTTGTTCTTCTGCGTAGGCGTCTCCATTATACCGTGCAAGTCGTACTCCTAGTCATTGGGGAGGAAGCGTTGCTCGACGTGATGGGTAGAAAGGCGAGGACAGCGACGAGAGAAAAAAATGGATGGAATGGAAGTCCCGTAAGGTTATGCCCTACCCGCCGTTGTCAACGTCAAAAACTCGATGCCATCAACACATAACAAGCCGCACCTAAAGTCCTCTTCGGATCACCGTCTTATCTTCCTCAACGTCGGAAACAGCGAGAAAAACCGTCCTGTAGAGCGCAGCGGACAGCGAAGACGGCAAAAAAGGAGGGAGGAGGAGGAGCAAGACGACGGGGAAGAGCAACCAGGGCGTCTGTCTTCTCGCGCCCCTGAATATAAAAAACTTGCGAACTATTCTATTTTTAGGTTTGTTCGATCACACGATCGGCGGCGTTTTTCAACGTCCATGCTTCATCAGGATGAGATGATGGGGTTTCGGCGAAACTGGTCAGTGCTGTGATGAACGTTCCTTCCTACACAACCAACGCTTTGTCCTGCGTACTCTTTTTCATAACCCAAGATGATGATTCTGACAGCCTAGGTACACACGCAGAACATCCGTAGCCCCCAAAAAGAAACGGAGAAGGAGAAGAAGGACGTTCGTTTTTGGCCTAGTCGTCGTCATGGACGGGAGAAGGGGAGGTAATGAGTTAAAAGGTCTTGGAAGGGAGGAAGCAAGGACGGAAGCAAAGAAGCAAGAAGCACGGACGAAGAATCATGTCGTCGGACGGTCGTACCACAAGTGACAAGAGCCAGCGAGCTCAAAGCTGACTTGTTCAAGTCCTGAGGACGACGGTACTGATGGTACGCCGACCAAGTGCGCCGGTACGTCGTCTTTCTCCCGTTTTCAAAGTGCGCAATAAACCAACGATTGATGAGGATTCAATATTCAATAGGACCAGTCCACTTTCGTGCCATAAATCGCCAGCTCCTCCTCGATCTTCTTCCTCCAGTGGTCCGGTTCGTAGCAACCTAGGATCAAACGGTGAACTGGCTTTTGTCGTTCATGTCGGAACCGACAGATGGATTTTAGGAGATTGAAATGCTCTGTGGGTAATGAGAGGTTGCCCATGGAGATGGTTTCTAGCTCGGGGTTGTGGACGTCGGTGAGGTTTTGATTCGTATTGATACTCATACCACCGTGCGAGGACAACTCTGGTGCGGTCCCGAGTATGGAAAGGGTCGGGGATTTGTCGACGGCGATGTGTTTAAGCCGCACGAGCTGTGGTATGATGCGCGACCACGCGGCGTGTCCCTCGATCCTCTTGAACGTCAAGTCCGTTATCCATGCCAGTGGAATAGACTGGAAGATAGCAGTGCAGTGTGCCGATAGAGGGAAGGCAGTGATGTAAAGCTCGAGGATAGGAAGGTCATGATTGTTCTCCCCCTTCACGGTCAACCGGTATCCAATATTGTCATCGTCTCCCGTATCAGACGCGGTCCGTACAGGCATATCCACGGATACCCTGAGAGCGTTCACGTCCGATGGGATACTCCGAGTAACTAGATGTTGGATATGAGAGAGATCGCCGTTAGGTTGGATTCCGGGGTCGTCATTGTCGTTGTAGAACGAGATCTTTGTTTGTTCAAGGGCGGGTGTATCGAGATATGTGAAGAGCACAGATTCTTGGAGGTATACGGAATTCATATGAAGTTCCCTCAGATAGGGAAGTTGTATGAGAGAAGTGTTGGGATCCGAGGGCGTGATAGCGGAGGGTTCATCGGTAGAAACGCAGGAAACCATGATGTTCTCTACCACGGGTGTATTTCGCAAGATATCAATGATTTGAGGAACCCGTAGAAAATAAGAATTGATATAATGATCAATTTCTAAGACAAGGTGCGTCAAGGAGGGCATGGGAGGCACCGCAACGGGGCTGAGATTCCGCAAACTGAGGGACTGGAGGGAAGTCAACTGGATCCAAGGAAACCGGAAAGTCCTCGGTTGATAGTCAAAGTGGTCATGAGGTACCCCGTCGGTATCAACGGAGGTATCGTAGGCAATCTTGCACGTCCGCAGTAGGGGTACCTCACGCCGCATTTTCTCCGTAGATTTTGGGAATAAGCATGCAGGAATCCTTGAATGCACATCCACGGGGCGTAGCGTGATATCAACGTCCTGGAACCTTGGTGCCGCGTTCATAACCGCCGAGAGGATGTCACTCGGACTCTTGCTGAGACTCGAGAGTTTACCAACGGGACCGATAAGTGTGAGCGGCGACTGTTTCGACCGTTGGAACATCTTGGTTACCCACGCACTCTTATCCAAGGGAAGCGTCGACCACAATGTAGCGGTATCCAGAGCCACCTGCCGCCATAAACTACACACGCGCATCACATTCAGTAGGCTGTCGAGGTAATCTCTTGTAGCCTCTCTGGTAGTTTTCGCGTCCCTGCTCGCCCATGTGCCTCTCTTCATCCGCAGCTCCGTGTCCGCGAGTGCTTTGTATTCGACGTGAATACGCGACAGTATCTCGTTGGGAAGTTTCGAAATTGCGTTGTGGGTATTTCGACGCGCAGAAAGCTCTCGGATGAGTGCTTTGTACTTGGAAATTTCTTTGTCGATGGCGGCCTGGGCTTCGATATCGGCTTGGGTGAAGAGAGTCTGAGCGGTATGCGTGAATAACGGTTGTGTTTGATAGGCTCAGACCTACCATCTTGTTCTTTCGGGATGGAAGCGAGAAAATGGCAAAGTGATAAGCGATCGCCACAAATGCGTACAGGAGTCGGACGCAAGTCAGGAGGCGGAAGCATCAGGGGCTAGTACAAAGGCTACCCCCCAACCATACTGTGAAAGGTCGATGCTTGATCACAAATTCCGCACTTGAATGCACCTCAACCCTTTGATTTCCATGAGCCATCAAGTTCAACGGGTATTCAGTTAAATAACTCAGGGTAGGCCCTCTTGGAGATCTTGTCTGCGAGCTCTGCCCCGTTTCCCATTTCACCTTTCGCATTTGGCTTCTCTACATCCACTAACCGGTTAGAAAAGGGAGAGCTGAAAGGTCTTGAAAGACATAGGAAGTAGAAAGGAAGGAAAGACGGAAGGACGAAAGGAGGAAGGACGAAGAAGTTGAGACGGTCCTACCACAACCCAGTGAACACACAACTCAATCAACCACGAGACACAGTAATCTGTCTGAAATGTGCTAGTGCGTCGTCTCAACCTTTCCCCTACTCTGTCCCACGGTTCGCTGGTGGGAGGATGAGATAGATGGACATTGAAGAGTGTGCGTTCCAGCAAATGCTCCAGTACATCCATCGTCGTGCCGTACCCTTCCGCCCTGCGGCGCGCTGTCATCATGGAAGAATGGAGTATGCGGACTGCATGCTGCTTCCAGGACGAAATACACTTCCGAGGATGCACAAATACGCTCAGTAAAGCACTCTGTTTCAGAAACTTTCAATGGTCTGAAGATTTGGTGAAGATCTACAGTGAGAGCTGTCATTTCTAAGTATTCAACACCGCCAGAACATCCTCAAGTCTACTCCGCCTTTGTTGCGCTTTTCCTGCGCGGTTGGTCGTAACCTAGAGTATCGGCCTTAATTATCGTCTTGTACGCTTCTTGACTTGTCTCTGGCTTTTGGGGAGCTCTCCCCAAACGACTCACTCGCTCGCAGCTGTCTTCCACTATGCAATACCACTGAGCGTGACTTTTAGTGCCCAATGCTTGCTGCAGCGAGGGGACACTCTCCTAATTTCCTGACTCCTGAATGAACGACTCCCGTAAGGCCGAAAAAGGGAAGGAGCGCTTATCAAGCTTCAAACTTTTCCCTACTCCTTTTCTTCAATTCGAGAAACCAAAATGGTACGCGTATCTCCGTCTAACCATGCCCCCGGCCGTTCTTCACATATAATATACAGACTCTTTTCACCCAAGCCGACATTGAAGCCCAGGCTGCCATCGACGAGGAAATTTCCAAGTACAGAACGCTCATCTGGGAACTTTCTACGCGTCGAAATGCCCACAACGCGATTTCGAAACTTCCGAACGAGATACTGTCACGTATTCTCATCGAATACAAGGTTGTCGCCGATGCGGAGCTGCGGACGAAGCCTACCGGAGGCACAACGGCGAGCAGAGGCGCGAAAATCACCAGAGAGGCAACGAGAGATTACCCCGACAGTTTACTGAGTGTGGTGCATGTGTGCAGTCTGTGGAGGCAGGTGGCGCTGGATACTGCGGCGTTCTGGTCGACAATTCCCCTCGACAGGAGTACGTGGGTCGCTAAGACGTTCCAACGTTCGAAACAGTCGCCACTAACTCTTGTCGGTCCCCCCGGTACACTTCGTCCCACAAACGGTCCCAATAACGTCCTTTCGACGGTTATGGACGCGGCACCGAGGTTCCAAGATGTCGATCTTACGCTTCGACACGTGGATGTGAACCACGGTTCAGTCGTTCCTCAGTCCTTATTCTCGTTATCCGCTGACCAAAAACGGCGTGAAGCACCCCTCCTGCGGACGCTCAAGATAGCCTATGATCGCTCAGACAACGAAGACGGGATATACCATTCCCACTATGGCTATAACCCAAAGACCTTGCAGTTTCCTTGGACCCAGTTGACTTCCCTTCAGTCGCTCAACTTACGGAACATCATCCCCGTTGCCGTACCTTCCATGCCTTCCTTGACGCACCTCATCATAGATATGGATGTTCATGTTGATTCTCAGTTCTTGACGGTTCCTCAAGTCATCGATGTCCTGCGACACACGCTCGTTGTGGAGAAATTCACTGTCGCCTGTATTTCTACCAATGATGCCCATGCTATCACTCCGCCAGATCCGAACACTGCGCTGATACACCTTCCCCAACTGAGGGAACTTCAGATGACATCCATATACCTCCAGGAGTCTGTGATCTTTGCCCATCTCGACACCCCAGCCCTTCAACAAACAAAGATCGTTTTCGACAACGGCAATGACGACCCCGGAATCCAACCTAACGGTGTCATCTCTCATATCCAACGCCTAGTCGCAGGGAGTATCCCATCCGATGTTGAGGCTCTCAAGGTAGTCGTGGATATACCCGTCCGTATCACGGATGAAACGAGATACGACGACGACACTGGATACCAGTTAACCGTCAAGGGCGAAACAGATCGTGACCCTCCTATTTTTACCCTTGTCATCGCCGCTTTACCTCTATCGGCGCACTGTATTGGTATCTTCCAGTCGCTTCCACTGACGCGGATAACAGACTTGACGCTCAATAGGATCGAGGAAGACAGCGAAGCTTTGGCGTGGTCACGTACCATACCACACCTCGTACAGCTCAAGCGCTTTACCGTCTATAAAGTCCCGGCTCTTTCCCTGCTCGGGGCCGCACCAGAGCTATCCTCGCACAATGGGATCGATACGAACCACAACCTAACCAACGTCCACAATCCCGAGCTAGATACAGTCAACATGGACGATGTCTCCTTATCCCCAGACGATCTCAACACCCTAAAATCCATCAGTCGATTCCGACACGAGCGACAAAATCCACTTCGCCGTTTAATGCTCGATTGTTTCGAAGGTCCTGGGAGGAAAAAGTACGAAGAGGAGATGGCAAGTTATGGCACGAAAGTGGATTGGTCGGAAATCTGTGACTCGGAATCGGATGATTCTATCGATCAGTATGATGAACGCTTCTTCCCGATGCATACGCAGATCTGGTACTGAATGTTGAATACCTGTCTGTCATTCGCTTGTCGCGCAGCTTGGAGTTTGGAAGCAAGATCTTATTGAACCGGTTAGGATGACGAGTTACATGTAGACGTCCTCTAAACTCTACTCTACAGCCTCTCATTTTCCATCCCATATCAACGATTGAGGTGTATTCTGAGAGGAAATTCTGACCGCGCTCTAGCCATAGAGATATCATCTCTGAAGGCAATCTCACTCTCACACCGTTCCTGGGTTTCCCTACCCAGCGTCACCTCTTCTCGGAACTGGAACTCAAGAGTCATAGGCGGATATTTGGGGGAGGGGTTCTGGGCTTCCCCTCCTTTCGCCCTTCACTTCCGCCATATCATCATCCACATCCACAATCCCAATGACTCTCATTTCCGCAACATTTCTGGACTTTGACACGAATTTGCCAGGGTTGACAAGCGTCCATCCACCAACGCGTAAATCCACGGCAAAAACTTACTTCGTTTGAAACCGTGGAGTCACAGACTTTCCTACCTCACCCTGTTTGAACGACGACAAGAAGCCTTCAAGCGAACAACGAGTCTTCAATCATCAAAACACAAATACCAGACGTTGACTTACCACTCGAAAAGAAGCCATACCCATCATCACATTCCGCGCCGACTCACTCATTGCTCATCCCACCCTGAAGTACGACGGATACCTGGTATCCAGAATATATGATCACGAAACCGAAAACGGATGGATAAGAGGGATGGAGAGCAATGTTCGTCTTTGTAAACTGGTAACCGCAATACTCAACATGGACCGCCGCCGCAACCTTATCCTTATCCTTTTTGCGGTAGTATACACACGCGTCAGATGGCAAACGTTCGCATCCCCACTTCGTCATATTGCCATTCATCGTCTTGTTCCACACACGCCCGGCCTGTTTCAGACCATAGAGTCCGCGTCGTAGGAGCCAGACCCAGTCTTTAGCGGGGTGATCGGGGTCGTCAAAGTCTTTAATTTGTTCAATGTAGATCTGCTCGTCCTCGGGAAGTTGGCCATATAAGAATGCGGTCTTCACATCAATCTGTTGGATATCCCAGTCGTTAGCAGCGGCCATGTGAAGTAGTGATCGAATGCTTTCGGGGCGGGCAGTTGGAGACGTTGTGTCATGGTAATCTTTGCCGAAGACCTGTTGAAAACCTTTTGCAACGTATCTTGCTTTATATCGCACTACTTCTCCATGTTCATTCCGCTTGCGATGTAGGACCAGCTTCCCTTTTAGGACTTGCCTGTCTTTTGGGACGTCTTCACGCCGAACATACTCAAAAACCTCATTTTCCACCAGGCTCCCTTTCTCATCTACAATAGCGCCTTCCCATTTCGGCCAGTCCTTCGAACGTCTAGCTTCCTCATAGGTGGGGTCCGGGGCTAGCAGTTCGTCTGTTTCGCTGCCCGACAGCACGGAAAAAGCTGATTCCACAGCAGGAAGAGTTGCGGCTTCGTTAGGGTGGATGGAGTCGAGGATGTGCGCAGAGTGACGCTCAGCAAGAGACGATTGAGTCCCCTGGGCGAACAGCGACAATGGGTCATTGATGTAACTTTGAACTTCAGCCAGAAACGCGCGTTCCGCTTTATTTTCGTCACTCCGTCTCTTCTTCGCCATCCCAGCCATCGTTTTCTTCAGCTTACTTTCCCAGGATTCGTTTTTAGCACCAGCAGCTTTCTCGGTTAGTTGTGGCTGCCTTGATGAGCGTCGCAGTGGGGGAGGGGAAGACTTGGAGGGAGTCATAGTGGGTGAAGGGGAGGCACTCCGGCTAGACCTGGGTGTAGGCGCAGGACTGGTTGGTTCGGTCGGTGTAGACACTGAAAGGCAATCCTTTCTTTCGATGAACCGCACGTTGTAAGATTCCAAGATGCGTCGTCCAGTAGGATCATAGCAGCGATAAGCCTTGGCGGTGTGAGAGTAACCCACAAGGATGCATTCGATTGAACGAGCATAAATTTTTGGGTTGTGCCGATCCTGTATAAGGACAAACGCGCGGCAACCTATTTCTCGTAGGTGGGACAGATTGGGTTTACGCCCGAACCACGCTTCATATGGGGTCATGTTGGTTGTAGAAGTGTAAGTTCGTCGGATCAGGTAGCATGCGGTCATACAGAATTCTTCCCACCGGTTCGGGGGGNAGGTTACATTGCAACCGCATAGCTCTCCCTTTCTCCATGACCGCACGATGATGTCTTTCAACTGAACCAATATGAGCAGACGTGTAGGGTGCAGAATAATCGTGGCGAGCGCCTATGGAGTTGCAAAAATCATCCATGGCTTTTGACTTCAATTCGCCGTTATCAGTCCTGAAGAGTCCCACTGAATATCCCACTTCACGACTTGTGATGGCATGCCAGATTTGAAGCTTGGATAACGCGTCGGATTTATGTTTTAGAGGAACAGTCCACGAATAACGAGAGAAATCATCGATGATGTGCATAAGGTAAAGGTTTCCTTGCGCCGAAGCCACGTCCTCCGGCCCTGTCAAATCCACCCACACCGTGTCCAATCTGCGCTTAGCACGTCCATGTTCGCGTTCGCGAGGGATGGCTTCGTGGGTCTGTTTGGCACGGATGCAGAATTCACATTTGGAGATGTTGCAGGGGAGAGAAGAGGGCATGACCTTCGGCAAGGTTCCCA
>JAPEVF010000855.1:0-19092 GCA_029747585.1 Pleurotus djamor | reverse complement strand
CCCTGCAAAAGCCATGAAAAGCTGTGGGAGCAGCTGCGACTTTTCACAGGATCTGAAAAAGCCACCGAAAGCTGTGAAAGCAAGAACACACCTGATCAAACTTTTGTGGAAGCTATAAAAGCATCATAAAGCTGGCTGTAAAATTAAAGTCATCTACAAAAGCATTGAAAGAACACTTTCCAACTTTCAGTACTTTGAATGACCAACACTTTTTACGTTGTANGATTTTTTATGCTCCTACTCAAAACAGGTTTTCCTGATGTATCGGAAATATCGTGATGGTTGCCATCCTGGTTGCCGTCGCCGAGCCCTACGAGATCCAGATCCATAGACATACTAGACATGCTTCCCGTTGCATTACAGGATGAAGAAGTTGAGTCAGCGTCGGCAGAGCCAGGGATTCCATGCTGCGATTCATTGATTTCAAAGTCTGTTGGGCCGTCATCATCCAGGCCTGGTATTCCGGCACCGTTAGGAGATCGAGCCACCCCCGCAGAGAAGTCACCTTGGAGTTTGTCAAGAAGCACGGCTTCGACATGCTTGTCCAGAACCCAACTTGGTGCCGAGTATGGTCCAGGGAGAATACAGGGGCGTTGCGGAGTTTTAGGAGCACACCTCATTTCTTTCTTATACTGTCGGAGGCGTTTCCGCTCGTCGTAGGCCGTGAAGAAATCAGGTAGCACGCGAGTAACCAGCAATAGAACCCAGACGTCAAACCGGGGAAGGCGCCCAGAGTGCTCGTATGCCTCGAAGTAACAGCCCTTGATGCGTGCGTTGAAGGACTCGAGGTGATTGGTTGTCCGCGCTACTTGATCCGCGGGGATTCCCAGAATCTCGGCAGCCTTGATGATACCAGCCTTGGACCACGAGAACCAGAAGCTTTCCAGAGCAATGTAGCCTTTAAAGTAGGCGAGAAACTTGAGGCCTCCATTAGAAATTTTCTTGGCCAGGTCCGTGCAGCCTGGAGTTACCATATCTCGAAATTCTTTCTCAATCTCATTGTATTCGGAGAGCGCATCGGCGTAGGTGGTGATGTCCTTGAGCTGACACATGAGGAATCTGCCAAGACGCTCTCTAGTATCTTGGCGAGAGACGGTGGGGATTCCGGCAAGGCACCGTGTGAGGCCGTTTCGCCAGCATTGCCAAACGTGGAACATGCAGAGAGTGAGGTGGATGTTGGGCCAGTTATTTTGAAGAGCCTGCCGTTCCCGAGTGTCGTTATCCGTGTTTCCAATGGCGATCTCGAAGCTCTCTCCCTTCTCATTCTTTCCCATCCCTTCGCGCCAGTGACTGAGTACCTCTTCCAAAATTGCGCCATCATAGGAAGCATGGGCAGCCTTGGCATCCTTTTTGGGGCTAAAGATGATGGTTGCGATCGGAATTCCGGTGTTGGTGTCATCGATCACCATCAGAAAAAAGCAGAGCAAGGCAGTAGAGCAGAAACCAAAGGTGCCGTCCATGAGAACTTGACGCCGATGACCGTATTTCCAAGCTGCCTCTCTTTGACGAGGGGTTGACAGAATTAGCACGAGGCGCTCATTATTACCACTTCCAAGGGGGCGGTAGTAGATTTGGGCGGCTGTTAGCGCTGGAGACGGAGGCTGAGGATCAACGGGGTGGAACCAGGAGGTAATGTTTTCGGTTGCCT
Organism: Pleurotus djamor; assembly: GCA_029747585.1. NCBI lineage: Eukaryota > Fungi > Basidiomycota > Agaricomycetes > Agaricales > Pleurotaceae > Pleurotus > Pleurotus djamor. The sequence continues at coordinate 17,444 of JAPEVF010000855.1, read as the reverse complement.
TGCTTTGGGGCAGAATACCAACTTCGCGCCGCAATGTCCGGTAGAGAGAAGAGGAGTCGTGAGGAGATAAGATGAATCGGTATTGATTGTTTCCAGGGCTGCCCTGCCATTTTTCCAAGACAAAATCCCGGACCAAGAACCGAACTCGAGAGATGGGGATATTGGACCGAAGGAGAGAAAGGGCATGGTCTCGCACTTCAGGGTGAAGCGGAATAATGGGGTCCCTTTCCATCTCGTGTTCAGCCTTACACGCCTCGGAATGGTTGAGTATACCAGATATTTTGTCAATTGTTGCTATGTAGGGATCTCAATGGGGGTTAGCCTCGCAAAATCCATGTGATTGTGACAACCTCAAAGCTCACCACCGCTGATTTCGTGGGTTGAGACGACACGCGCAAACATCTCACACCCAACAAGGGTCCAACCAATCTGACGCGTCTTCGATGGGTGATGTCCCACCGTGTTATCTGTCCCACAAAGGCATTGGAAAATCCGAGTCCACCTTATGTATCTCCCTTTTTTGCTTTTGAGTGGTCTCTTGTTGCTATACCGGATTGACAGCTTTGAACGAGCATCACGAACTGAATCATCAGGGATGTAAATACCCAGGGACGCGATGAGATCAAACGCGCGGTCTGGAATAAGATTTGATTAGCGCATATACATACATCAATTCACGAAAAAACATACCTTGACCCTCGGAATCATGCTCAAAGGTCCATTGGTCCAGCCCGACCAAATCTAAATGTTCCTGGAGGAGTTCATGCCCAGTCGAATTGAGTAATAGATGAGACGGCAGGTCTAATTCCTCCTCTACTTTCCTAAATCCAGGAACATCCTTGAAATAATTGTAGTTGAGGTTGGGAGCCTCTGGCATCGGAGGGGCTGGTGAATGGGTGGTGGTGATGATGGTGGTGGTTGAGTGGTGAGTGGTGAGAGGCGGTCGGTGAACGGAGGGAGGTGTGCTTCGGTGGTGAGCACAAAATCAATTATTTTATTATTTTATTTATTTATTTCAATCAGACGCGTCCTAATCTACACGTGATGGGAAAATTCTTCGGAGGTGCAGGTCCAGAATCCTGACTCCTCTGGATATAATCAATTATCCCCATCTCACTGTGAATGTCTTAAATCTGCCCGTGTCACAACATTACCGAATATACGATAAAACCACTCTGCAATGAAACAGAGCAGGGTTGAACGGGCAACGAAAATTGGGGCTCATAGGATAAGAAGAGAGAGAGAGTAGCCAAAAAANTGCAACCCAAGGTAAGTTGGCCAACGTGGGGATCGAACCCAAGACCTTCGCGTTATTAGCACGACGCTCTAACCAGCTGAGCTAGTCGGCCGACACCACATTCAGCTTTCTGTGAATTATCTTGGGCGTGGCCATCCACTCATTTCCACGATCACATGCACGTCGCGTCGCGAAATGTCCTGCCGAGAGCCAACTTGAAGTTGCATTGACTCCCTCATCTTCCTCTCTCGCCATTCTCCACTTGACGCATGAGCGATACATTCTTGCTACAAGACGAGACTGAGGCCATTGTGAAAGGGGATGATTACGCCATTCCCAATGAACATGATCCTCAAAATGAAAACATTGGGGCATTACTTGATGGTAGAAACTCGTAACGTTTCGCATTCCCTTGTTCTGACTGATGTGTCATTTTTCTCAGGTGCCATTGACCCCTTAGCTGAATCTTCGGACGCGATCTTGGAAGACGAGGTCTTCGATGTATTTAGGAGTCTACTCAAGCATTCAGAGTCGGTGCCGGCTCCATTGATGAGCAAACTTTTGGATTCTATCCTTTCGGGCATTCAGAACCAATCGAACAATGCACGACGCGCGATCGACCAGGATGACCAAGATAGTTTTGGGAACCATAAAGAGGCGATGGAGAGATTCGCCTTTCTCCTCTTTTGGTTTGTAACATCATCCGAAAAAGTTAAGGGCTCAGAGGAAAACGACGAAGGGGATGCGCCGGCGCCCAAGGCTAAGAGAGGACGAGGTGGAAAAGCTGGTGCGGCGCGAAACGCTCGTCTTGCAGGGAAATCCGAATCTTGGGACTGGACCGACCACATTCCCAATGTTCTCAACACTATCGCGCTCATTTTGAAGAAGCTTACAATTTCGCGCATTTGGTCGACGACTTCAAGTAGGGATCACTTCGTGACGTCAGTATTCTCAGTTCGCCTCTAATCCTTCCGCTCAACTTACCCTTTCTGTGGCCTTAGCTGTCTCACGCGCCCCGCTTACTACATCATGGAGAATGAACAATACATGAAGACTCTCAAGACCCGCGAGGGCGTCTTCCAAGTCGTTGCTCTGGCTGTCAAGCACCACAATCATGGACCCGCTGCTCGTATCAACATGATGCAGAATCTTCAGTTCCACGAGCATCTCTCTGAGTACACTGCCGAAATCTTGCACCTCTTGTCGACTCAACTAGATCATAATCAGCTTGGAGATGACATGCTGAGAGAGATATCGTCGACAACTTTCAACGCCCAAGATACGAAAGGTCCAAGAACTATGTCAAAGTTTCTCATCAAGTATGCCGAACTCCTTCCCAAGCTTGTGCTCAAGCAAATGCCTATTCTTCAGGTTCATCTGGACTCTGAGGTTGGTTACTCTATCAATCGCGTTCATGTCTTCTTACTCATGACTCGTCTAGGCCTATCCCATGCGTGTAGCCATGATTGAAGTTATCTACCACATTATCAATGATATCCTCTCGGAAGAGGAATCCCCCCGAGGGAACATTCTCCAAGCTCTCTTTGATCCTCTTGTCTCACGCATGATGGATATCTCGTCCTACGTTCGCACGAAAGTCCTTGTCGTATTTTCAAGGATATGTAAGACGGGACGTCGACTTCCGCTACAGCGCCCACAGATGACCAATGCCGCTATTGGTGCGCTCGATGACAAGTCGAGCATCGTGCGCAAGTCAGCTGTCGCCCTCATGACCAAATTAATCGAGACGCATCCGTTTGGACTTATGAACGGTGGTTATCTTGAACTGGCTGAATGGGAGAAGGGCTACGCCGACCTCAAAGAGGAGTTGGCGGCCGTCGAAGCTGTAGGAGACGCTGTCGTACGTGATGGCGAGGAAACTCAAGAGGAGGGTGGCGATGGTGGCGACACTGAACGTGAAGACGATGGAAACGACGAAGAGGATGAAAGTGACGACGATAGGTCAAAGAGGTACGTACAACCACATTCCAGAGTCTACTCCCGGCGTAACTGACTCGTCTAGTAGGGACGAGGATGCTATGGATGTCGACGACGCCGACTCTTTGTTTTCTGATGACGCAAACCCCGACACGCCGAAGAAGAAACCAAAGAAGAAAAAGAAAGCTGGGCCACGCAAATCTGAGCTCGATATCGCCGCGTTCTCTAAAGAAACCGCTGTGCTTGCTGCCCTCGACGGGGACGATTTGGCGAGGAAGCAGCTCCAGAAGAAGTTCTTCGCCGATGCTCTCCAGTTCATCAACCAAGTGGAAGGCGCGATGGACACAATCTGTCAATTGCTGGGTTCGACTAATAAAGCCGAGGTTCTTGAAGCGATGGACTTCTTCCGTGTTGCTCACGACTACAAGCTTCCAGCGGATGTGAGGTTTTGTGTCCATATATCCCCCTCACCCTTCTGACTATATTGCCAGCCTGGAGTCAAGAAGATGTTACATTTGATTTGGTCGAAGGACAATAACTCTACATCTGAAGATGGAAAAGAGCTCAAAANGTGTCCGCTCTCGACTCCTTGAATGCTACCGGATTATGTATATCGACGATCAGCCCAACATGGATGCCAAATCTCAGATCAATCGCATAGCCAAGAATTTCATTGAGTTAGTATCTCGTCCTCCTGTGATCTCAACTCACGATGGTCGCGTTATAAGGTTGACTTACAATGCAACACTCGCTGAGTTGACTAGTCTTGAAGAAATGATGAAGGCCTTGATGGAGGAAAATCATATCGATGAAGCTGTGATCGCTAAGCTCTGGCAAGTGTACAGTGTGTCCAAGCCTTTGTAGGGGAGTCGTCAAACCTTATGGTTGATATTTAGCCTCCACACATCATCTTCCCAAGGCTCAAAGACGCGGTGCAATCATCATCATCGGAATGCTTGCTCTCGCGAAAAGAGCCGTCGTCACGGACCACGTTGATACTATCCTCAAAGTTGGCCTCGGACGCTTAGGAAAGGTAGTTCGTTCTGATCGTGTTTGTGTCGAGGCTGACGCCACTTTTATAGCTTGATCTCACATTGGCACGTTACTCTTGCGTAGCCCTCCAACGTCTCAATGGAAGCGCGAAGAAGGTCAAAGGTTGGTCGTCCTCCTTTCTCGTAGTCATCCCCTCACTTAGCCCTGGGTCTCTAGGGTCGCTTCAGGACAAAACCCTTCGCCTAGAAATGGATAATGCCATCTTCCAGAAACTTCAGAGCTTCATCCAAGCACCTTGTCGATCGAAAGAATGGTTTGGACTCGCGGAGCAGATCATCAACACTATTTATGCGCTAGGCGACCACCCGGACACACTATGCAGCGCTATCATCAAACATCTCGCTCGACAAGCGCTCAGCAAGCCATCTTCGCAACAGGCCCCCAATGACGCCGAAGATTCGAACATGGAGCAACCTGGGAATGAGAAAGATCCCGATGCTATGGATGAAGATGAAGCCTCAAAGTCCGATCCCGCTGACCATACTCAGGGAGCGTCGCAAAACCCTGACCAACACTCCAAAGACACGGGAGACGCCTTTGAGTTGGCGAAGTTGCTCTTCGTTGTTGGGCATGTTGCCATCAAGCAAATTGCCTTCCTTGAACTCGTAGAGCGAGAATGGAAACGTCAGAAAGACGAGAGACATGCCGGTGCGTTGAGTTAATTAAACGCCTTGCGTATCCATAGCTGAGGGATTCAATCAGCCGAGAAAGCGGCGGCTGGTGGGAATGCTGCCCAGAAAGCCAGTAATGCGGAAGAACTCGACCAGGTCGCAGGGAATGCCGAAGACGAGATCGGTGATCGTGTTGCCGAAGTTCGTGAAAGCGAGCTATTGTATGGTCCTCATTCATTGTTGGCCGTCTTCGGTCCGATGTTAGTTCACATCTGCGGCAGTCCTCAGAAGTTCAAGGTCAGTGCTCCGCTACGCAGTTATTCGTCCCAGCCGCTGAACTTGTCTTGACAGAACCGGACGTTACGTGCCGCTGCCACCCTCTCTTTGAGCAAGTTCCTGTGTGTTAGCTCACAGTTTTGTGACAATCATCATCACCTCCTCTTCAAGATCCTTGAGGTTTCCAAAGATCCTGATCTTCGCAGCAACCTTGTCATCGCCCTTGGCGATGTTGCTGTCTCGTTCAGTAACATCATCGACGAGAACAGCAACGAGCTCTACAAAGGTCTTTCTGACGAAAACATTGCTGTCAAGAAGAACACTCTGATGGTGTTGACGCATCTAATCCTGAACGGCATGATCAAAGTCAAGGGCCAACTCGGGGAGATGGCGAAGTGCTTAGAGGACAAGGATACGCGTATCGCCGATCTAGCGAAGCTGTTCTTCACCGAACTCGCTACGAAAGATAATGCGATATACAACAATCTGCCAGATGGTAAGTGCTCGTTAGCCATGGAATGTTGCCAGCTTGTTGATAATGAAACAGTGATCAGTCATCTGTCCAGTGGTGAACATGCTGTGGACGAAGAAACCTTCCAAAGCACGTTGCGTTACATCTTCACCTTTATTGAGAAGGTATGTCTTCTGCTCCGCACCACTTAGCCGTTCCCCTCAACTGGCCGGCGCCCCAGGAAAAACAAGCAGAGAACATCGTCGAGAAACTTTGCCAACGATTTAGGTTGACCGACGATGCTCGGCAATGGCGTGATATCGCGTTTTGCCTTTCCTTGTTACCCTTCAAGTCAGAGCGTTCAGTCAAGAAACTCATTGAAGGTTTCCCTCTATACCGCGATAAGCTGCATGAAGAGGGAGTGTCTGAGAGATTTGTAGAAATCCTCCAGAAGGTTAGTACCTTGTTGCAACTGCCCTTCAACCAATAACGAACTATACTTCACCAGGCTCGGCTCAACAAATCGGCGAATAAACCGGATACCGAACTCAACGAATTCGAGAGCGTGGGTGGTCTAGGTCATATCACTAGCTATGTTGCTCACAACATTCTTCGTAGATGCTCCAAGAATACAGGCGCCAAGGCGAAGAGGATAAAGCCTTGGAACAGCGAGCTCAGAAGAAGAAGAAGAAAGCCACAAGGAAGTGTATGTTACCTATCTTCGCTCTGTCCTGAGCATCCTCTAATCATACAACCTCCAGCTTCCAGGAAGAAAGCAGCGCCTGTGGAAGAGGACGACGAAGAAGAATGATTTTGTTAGTGTATATTTGATCTCAGTATCTATTCGCAGCTATAATCCTAGTGTATGTCCCTCCGTAACCTCTATCTTATGCAGATGAAGCCTCAAGCTGGAGGCACACCCGGTACTATTTAAATCTCCCGGTACCTTTTGCATTCAAGTTTTCGCTGCGGGCCAGTTGCCCAGGGCGCTTATATGCTGACTTCGCTCCATTTTGTTGGCGTTGAAGAAGCTTCTCCGCCCTCGTGCATTGTGCACTGTACTGCATCAAAATGAATACTGCGGGTAACTTGGCAAGTTCACTGATAAAACCGAGAAAGCTCGATAATCTGCGCATCATCACCGAAATTCATATCCATGCCTTCAATAAGAAGGGATGGTTTAACCCCGACTGCGACCCCACCAGTGACCACGAACTCCCCAGCAGCACCATTACCTTGACTCCTCAGTCTACCATCGTCAATCATTAGCTATGGAAACCTATACCGTCTCCGACAGCTCTTGTGCATCTCCCTCTCAACCTCCCTCCGACATCCTGGAAGAGTACCCCCAAGTAACTGACTTGAAGTTCAATCGGCTCCCTCGCATCAGCCCTGGGCTCATAGCTGCATGCGACACGCTCAACAGATCTTGCCTCGGGTACGCGTTCCCCCAAACAGATCTAATCCCCAGCGGTGACCTGCTCGGAGATTCCTCCTTGGCCACCGCAAGCGTGTATATACCATCCCCTTTGAAGGATGACGCCATTTCAGGATTGTTCGAAAGTTTCCGATGTACGATATACGTCGCTGGGAATCCAACGTAAGGTTTGGACTGAGATTCAGGTAGCGTCTAATGCTATGTTCTTAGGGCAGTCATGTCAATTCAAAGCGGCATTTTGGTAACCGAGCAAGGCGCTCAGGTCGCTTTGACGGTCGATGATTACTTGACCAGTATGCTCCGTGGTCATTTACGTGCCTCCTTCAACTAATTCGCGATATTCCATAGGACCACTGTTTCATGTGGAGATCGATTCTTTGGACATCAGCGATGTCGCCGACCTCGTGGCCAAGGCAATTCGGGCCGCCTCCCCCAACCTTCCGAGGGATATCTTCGCTATTGAACGACTGAAAGTTGGAATCAGCCCTTTTGGAGCAGCTTTCAACAGTTTGAACTTTGGTCAGGGGACCTCTGTGGAGATGGAGGTTCTCTTGTTTGGAAAGCGCGTAGGGGTATCATGCAGTGAGTCTCCCCAATGAATCCATTCCCCTTCATTGAACCACGGAAATTGCTAACGCACGCTTTACATCCGCCGCAGCTGTGGAAGTCACCAAGGTGGCATTTCACGCCTCTGTAGATAACTTTGCTCTCGGCCCGCTCATGGTTAAGGGGACTCTTACGCCCGAAGCAGTAGTCGAGTGCGAGATTGGACCTTGGGTCCAGCACATGCTTATAGACTGTGGATTCTCCGTAGCGGAGGCTGAGTCCACAATTCGTGTCCTTGCAGACGTTTTACCCAGCCCAAGATTAGACATCTTTGCGTATGTTGTTTCACTGTCACCGAAGCTATTACACCCATCTGATAAACATTCCATGCTTGTGGATAGGCGATCCAAGGTCTCGGATGTATTCCAAGCCCAGCTGCAGACCGGATTTTCCGGCTCATTGTCCCTCAACAAAATCTGCGATACCGATTTTGTCTACGATTATCGTTTCAACCAAAGTATACTGAAACGATTCAACGAGTCTATTGAACAGATGATGAAGAATGTGGGCGAAGGCGAAACACCACCAACCTCAGTTGGTATAGAAGAGACAGAAGAACAAGAGGACGTTATCGAGATTTCTGAATCTCTGCTTCGGAAGGGAAAATTCAAGGCCACTCCCGAAGACCAATACCTCAGCGATGACGATGAAGGTACCCATCACTATCTCAGCGCAACCACCTCACAGCTCCCCGACGAACCCGAGTCGTCCCAGCAGGGCCGTCAACGACGTGCTCCCCTTCCTCCGCAAATGAACAGTTCTAACCGACACCAACAAATTCTAGAAGTCCTTGCGAAGAGTAATGAAGTCATCGGTGCCTACGTCGAAGGCATTGATTATCTTCAAGAAGGTGTCAAAAAGGCGCAGAGAGCCTTTGATCAGGCGATGTATACCGCCCAAAGCTCTGTTGAAGCCGCCCAAGCTCATCGGGAGAGCTCTGTCAGGAAGGCTAAGCTCGCCCTTAACGAGGCCAAAGCAGATATGATCGATTCCATCAACTCGGCCCAACGTCGCGTTGCCGATGCGAAGAAGGGACTGAGCATATTCACGTCTTCCAACTACGTCGCAAAGCTCGCTGCGTATAAAGCAGCAACGGTAGCCTTGGAGGGGGTCAAAGCTAGTGGGAAAGTAGCGGTTGTAGCGGCCTACAAAGCCCTTTCTGCCGCCGACCTCGCTACCAAGGCTGGACTTGACGCCGCCAAAGCCACACTGGAAGCCACTCGGTTAGGGGTCCAGTTTGTTGTTTTACGCGGTGCCAAAGGCGCCCTCCGATTTTTTTAAAACTCTCAACCAGAACGCCTTTCGCGCAGCTATCAAGGTATTTATCCAAACTTTGGTTTTTTCGTTCGCGACTCACAGGGAGCCACTGGGTTATTCAGGCAGTCGTCTGCGTTGCACAAGCGATCCCATGGCTGATGGACGCCTTTCGTATTGTACTCCGTGTTGCCCGGGGGCTCTACCGGGGTGTGCTCCTCTTCGTCGGCAAAGCGCTTGTGTATGCCTTGCGTTTATTCGACCTCCAGTTGCTGCACATCTCAGGAAGCGTGCGCGGTATCTTTGGTCTAGGAGGCGAATTCTCGAAGCCTCTGCGTCTTTGTATGGAAGGGATGCTCCTTTTTCAGCCTTTCCATATACACTTTGGACAAAGTGGACCTGATCACGACCAATGATCCGAGGAAATTCGCCCGAAGCTGCTTTGAAAACATCTTCCTGGCTCATCCACCAATTTCGGAGAACTTTCTTGAATTTTCTCCAATTTGGTGGATCATTCAGGGTGGATGTTTTCGAAGCAGCTTTGATCCTGGGGCAAGCTCCTTTACGTCTCCTAACATTTTCGAATGACGGTTCGAGCGGAGTATCAACATGTTTTCCACCTAACTAGAACTAGTACACACACTAATACTATAGCTTCGAATCCCCCGTTGCAAGTAGTCCCAAAATCAAGCCTCTCCCGTCCCTTGAGCAAATCAAGCACCACGTTAGACCCACGTACTTGCCATCAGGAATGGACCACACTGGGACACTCCCGCCGATAAACTAACCATTGATAGCGCCTTATATTAACACCTCAACTTTGTTCACAATGTCCTAACCTTCGGTTCTCCTCGGTGCAAAGTGCCTTGACGATACCCGTAAGTGACTCAGTATGTCTATCGTACAATATCTGAAGCGATTTTCGCAGAGGATGCAGTCCGCGTTCGCACTCGCTATTCTTGCAGCCACTCTCGCTGCAGGGACTGTTCATAATGACTGGTCGAAGCCATGCTTCGGGGGCGAATGTGCATACGATCTTCCAACCCACCGTGGGCAATCCGGTGCGGTCAAACTGGTTGGGAAATTTTCCATCGGTGATGTTGAGGATACAAGCTCATATTCTTTTTCACAGTTTGCGGAATCGCCTAGCGCAATTGCAGACATCACCCCCGCGTCTGGCTGGATCGTCTTAGACTGCGAGCCCAACGCTGTCATCCAGGAGATCAGACTGGTCTGCCAGGGGGATAATGAGGAAGCCCACGGCTGCAACCATTTATTCTCCGGCGCAGGGCCCGTGGATAAATATGTCCGACTCCCAGAGAGTGTGCGTCCAATTTTGACCTTTGCTTCCTTGCCATTAACACTGATCCTTTCTACGTAGTGCTCCTCCGCTCCTTTCGCGAGAATCAACAAGGTGTGGGTACATGAGGATCAAGGCGTCCCTCCACATATTGCACGACGGACTCCCAATCGCTCCTCGCCACAAGTCTTCGCTGTCAGCATTGATGATAGAGTACGTGTATTGGTTGAGTGCATTTGCCCTTGCTACCGCTGATCACCCTCGTAGTTTGAGGAGATTGATCATTCGTTGTACGCCCAATCATACCTTTTGTTCTGGAAAACTCACCTAATGGCCCTCAAGGCATGGCGATGTGACCTTCGTTGGTGTAAGCGGAACCGAATCCACTACGGCGTGTGATGCTCATCCTTTCTCCTAGTATGGTATCAACGCTCCGGGAGTCGATATCAACGTCGCAATTCCTGATGTTCTTGATTCCGATGATGCCATGGACAGGTTTTTNGAACGAGGCCGTCGAAGGTTTATATGTTCGAATCCTTCCCCTTCCTTGTCTGACCCCTTCCTTGCAGCTATGACCGACGGAGGCTCAGAGCACTACCTGACAGCTCCAAGTAAGACGCCCCCTAAAATCGAAGCCCTCACGGCTGCAAAAGACGAGGAGATGGTGGCCAAGAATAGCACTCTGTCGAAGTTCGGTGATGCCTCGAAGCCTTGGGGTACATTTGAAGTCAAGTCAGAAACGCAGAAATGCCCGTATGGTACAGTTGCCCTTACTGGGACCGTTGAATCCTTTTTCTGGGGGTCACTCAACTTCGGTGCTGCAACTGTTGGGAAAAAGGGCAAGGTATCCAAGTTCTTAGGCTTTTTCAACGGTCAGCCTTCAACGCATCTCGTACTGCCGAACGCTAAGTCCTTTTTCTATAGGTGTTGAAGCGAACATGAAGCAAGATATTAGTCTTGAAATCGCGTTACAGGTAGATACCTCTTCCACTCAACCCTTCTAATTCAGCTAAAGATTTTCACCTATGCAGGGAAAACTATCCTTCGAATATGAAACACCAGCCGTGACCATACCTGGAGTGACGGGTATCACTCTCGGGTAAGTGGCCCGCTGCTGCCTTGAAAACTTTAACATAATGTCATTTCTAGAGTTGTCACTATCGGTCTCATGGGGAATGCTAAGGCTGAGGGAAAAGTTAGCGCCCAAGCCTCTGCCGTATTCAAAGGTACTATAGAACACGGCATGCATGCAGGTAACACTTTCTCAAAGATGGCTGCTATGTCCATGTTTGACCCCAATTCGTAGGTGTCATTACTCTTCCATCCAAGACCAAAGTCGAACCCTACTTCAAGCCTGGGAGTAAGCTATGATTTCGCTCTCCCTGTACTTCATACGAATTCTGACCGCCCCCCAGAGTTCGAAGCCAAGTTCGGCGCCGAAAAGAAGGCGAAGGCAGGCATTGAAGTCGCTGTCACCCCCAAACTCCATCTTGGCGTTATCTCTGCTGGGAAAACCAACGCAACTGCCTTCGCCGCTTTTGAAGCCAAGCTCTCCGCTGAAATTGAGGCTGCTAACGCTCTTGTTACCCCGAAGAAGGGCAAGAGAGATACAATCGGGTCTGACCCATTCACATTGAACGAATCTTCGCATTCAGTACGAGAAATCCAGATCTCTGACGTTGACCTCAAGTCTGTTTGTGGTACGGTGAAGCTATCACTGGACGGTCATGTCGGTGCCGAAGCTTCCTTTCTCGGCGTTGGGCATACTATCAAGGGCAGTTTCTGGAAATACGAGTTAGAGCTTTATAAAGTTTGTCCCTTGACTTGCATGATGTCTTCCTTTCTCCATGTTAACTCACCTCGTATCTAGTTTGGCTCCTGTGCCGCATCCAAGCGTAGCTCTCTGCTGAAGAGAGCCAATAAGTACACGATGAAGTTGACACAAAAGGAACTCTCCTGTCCTCTGGCGCCACTGAAAGAGGCCGTAGAAGTTGTGAAATCAATGGTCCTCGACCCTACGAAGTGAGTCTCCCGCAGCGCTGGGTGTATTCCTGTTCTGATCCACGCATAGAATCAAAGTTCTCAAGAAAGCTTAAGGAAATTGCTAGGAGTAGTACTCTTGTATTCCTGTCGAACATGTACCTGTATATGGTTGCTTGACAGGCAGAACGATCTGCGTCCCCCGACTCGTCCGTCAAGACCTCCGCGTTCCCTCGTTTCCGACATCAACAATTTCACCCTTACCACATTGCGCTACGGAACCTATTAAGTCCGTGAACACTGTGAGAGCGTTGTCGCTGACTTGATATCTGCGAATCATGATCAACTCCTCGCTGATAATAAGGTACACGGACATCCACCTGTTCCGACCGAGCAGAATTTGGAAAGGGTGCTCAGTTTCCTAAATGATGATAACCTCTGTTCACCCTTCTATCAACGTGGTACTTACCACTCTCAACGCCACGAATCAGGCATATTGCGACAGTTGAATGTAATGGCTGATTTATCCGAGCTCGCGCGTAGTTCTGGGGTGCTTCACACCTTTGCCTGGGCCTCCGGGCTGCCACCACATATCTCCTTTGCTGGCCACTGTTCAGTCTTGTTATCTCTGAAGCATGGCCAGATGGAGGAAGGTTAACGACCAGGGTGGGACATGTGGAAAGGAAGAAGAAGGTCATAGAATAAACGAAGACCGAATTGCGATCGATCATACGGTGCATCATTTTCATATCGCTCCCTTTGCAGGTTCCCGGAGTTGTACGGGACCTCATCTGGTTATCCAATCTGGTCGTCATTTGCTTCCGTTCGTAGCTTGACATGGAAGGAATGCGACCTGTTGGTCCTATAGGGGGCTAGTGTAGGAGATAGGGGACCCCCATAAATTCTCCGCCTCGACGCGTTTCAAGGCTTCTAGGAGCCTTTCATCTACACAAGGAGTAGATATGGATGTTTCACAGCGAAGTCCATTCCTGCATGCGGTTCATCTATCCTAATTCTGTGGAGGAACGTGCTTTGTCAGTCACCAAGGTCGAATACACGTTACTATCCTCTTCACGCCCACAACGGGAAGTGGAACCTCATAGAACTTTTTGATTGATATAGCCTATCGAGATAATGATAGTCATTAGCTTCCCGCTGAGCACCCTGATCAAGCAAGCCAAAGTTGGGTTAGCTATCTACAAGTTGAATCGGAGCCGGATTCAAAAATGTCCAACTGGTCAGCCTCGGTGTCGGCATTGAGGAGAGTAAAAGGCTCGTTGACACGCTTCCTTCATGTGAGTTAGACTTATCTACTTCGCTTATAGCCCCCGTACCCCCAACGTCAACTCCGCTTCTTCTCACTGAGACGGTATGAGCACTACCGCATTACTTACCGGCTTCAAAGGGTTAGAAGCACAACATCTCTTATGAGATTCCTGTGAGGCAGGCCACTCATACGTGCGACTTGCGTATGGCTCGGTTCTAGCCAATGGAACGTGGGATAACCTCGTGGCGTGGAAGGGACTCGAGCGTTGTGCGACTCTGAAGGCTCAGTTTCGTTGAGTCCATCGAGGTAAAAATGGACAACTCGGGACCCATTGATCATTGTAGCCAGGTCGGTTCGAAGAAGATTATGCGCGATGGGACCGGGAGAGGGGCCATCTCCTATGCCCCTGTACCTCCGTACAGGCGCGATCAAGGAACTTCAGCAGCTAACTACCCATTAACGATTGAGTTTAAAGCCATAGAATTAACCTCCCCGCGAAGCGACCGTCGATAACTCTCAAGATCCACTTCGCTAAGTCTCCAATCCTCTGCAATGAACATAACTCTTCGCACATACATCAAATGCAAACGTCATCGCCTCATCATCTCGATACTGAAACATGGCTCGGCTGGATAATCGATATTGGTAAGTAGATTACCATAATGATGTCAGGGAGCCACATTTACTTCATCTGGCACCACCCCTGCATCATGAGGAGATGCAATCGTTCTATCAAGTTCGCAATGTTCGGACGACCTCGTCAGATGTGCGGGGACATCAGAGCCACTCCCGGTGGCGTAGCGTATACGAGCCTTGGTGACTTCATATCTAGTATCTCGGCGAACGGCGAGTAACTGGGGCTGGGTGAACGTATCGGGGCTTTTGGGATCAACATCAGTCAGAAGGCTGAATAGAGTATTAGGCATATCCATGGGATTTCTGGCCGGAAAATTATATCAGATCAAAGTGTGAACGGAGTTCTGGTACAGGGTAATCAACGTACGATAGAGCCCATCTAGCCGCGGCTTGAAGATAATTCGAAGCGTGAGGCCAGCATAGCAGTCGCTGTAATTAAGTGCTTAGTGGCCATGAGTAACAAAGCCTGACGACTACTGTGAGGTGTCGTCGGAAAAATTGATCCTCCCACTAACCCAGAAAGCCGAGGTAGCTTCGTGTTGATTACTGATTACTGGGAAGCCGGTCCTCGCATTCTAAGCCACGCCACCGAGCAGAGGGGAAAGCTTATCGATTCGTGTTACCGATTGGACTTGGACTTGGGGGAATCCTTTATCTTCTCCGCATCATGATCGGGTAAAAGATTGTCAGGAAGACCAATGGTCCGCTAGGTTGCCCCATCGTGGGCGAAAACCAATAATGCATCCGACCGTTCAAATGGGGACCGTATACTATAGCACATCAACGTGTGAAGCAACGGTCCTCGGTCGCATGGAAGCTTCATTGAGGCAGCAACAAGACGCTTGCGCCACCTTGGTGGTCACTTGGAGAGAAACGTGGGTTGGAGGGATAGCAGGCCAGGGCCGGGAGGTTAACGTTACCTCCGCAGTCTAAGGGAAGGCGACAATGAGCCAACCGGACCATCCAAGGCTCACGCCATGCCTCAACCTCCAACCTAGACTCGTGGTGGAGGAGAACGAAAAATCCCTGTCGTCAACCACGGTACATGATCATCAATTAGCTTATCGCGAAAAAAATCATCTTCATCGAGAAAGAGGTTACTCACAGCTGCAGGTGCTTGCATGTCGTCAGGACGATCGATTTTTAAGCGATTAGCCTTTCCAAGGGAAGTTATCTTTCCCTATAGAAGGAAATACGCAAGTCGAGATGCTGTTAGTGCATCTATGGAGACGAAGACAACGAAGGTCCTCGAGGTCGAGGATATAGAGTCGTCAAGGGATGGCGATGAGCTCTGGTAACCGCTCCCTTGACCCTCATGCTCTTCATGGCATCGATGAAGGTAGCGGCAGCACTACAGACCATAACCCGTTGCCCAAGGGTTAGGGTATAAACGACAAGCAACCAATCACGTCAGTCCCGCTGCACAGCATCGGGCCCTCGTCGGTTGTTCGCATATTGAGGTCCTTAGCTTAGACTACTTAGCAGGNAAAAAATGAAGAAAAAAATTGGACAAGCACGAACGACGTTGTATCTTTGAATCGCCGTTCGCTCCGGAAGCCGAGAGAATGTTGTAAGTTGATGGTTTTGGCTCCGACGGGCGATTTCTCTTTTGTTTTCGCTTTGATGACGGGTACCACGCCGGCATCGTCATCATTCTTCGCCAAACCGATACGTAAGATTAACGACCGGTGAGTGGATTTATCCCCAGCAGATTCAAGTCCGGTATGTGGGTTGCTTTGTTCTACTTATCTACCTGTCAGCCAGTCAGCCAAGTAGCACAAAGGTCGAGACACACGTACAACCGGAGGCGAGAAGGGAGGCTAAGCTCGTTCCTTTTTCACGAGGGCGAATGGTCGGGGAGAATGTTTTAGGATTTTAAGCAAGGCACGCATCCAATATTGCCCCAGACTTGATTCCGCGGCGCTATACTTATGTTTGACCTGGCCGTTGTGCCGAACCGTCCATCTGAGTAATTGCCATGTTCCGCAACACGGCTTTCCATCTGAGCTGAGAATAGGGTAGAAAAGCTCAGAAGACCTTTGGCGTCGCCAAAAACAGCCGGTAAATATGAGAGATACATACCGGCATTACCATCACTAAGAGGTAGAGTTTTTAGAGGACGAAACGCAAAGGAAAGGTGAACGTGAAAATCAGGGCAAGATGCCAGGGTCTGGCAGTAAGACCAGTGCAACAATTTGACCGTTTCGCTTTATACATTGTCCTTGAACAAAATTCCCAGAAATCGCGTTCAAATCAACTCAACGTTGTAAGATTCATCCCGTCGAAAGCAAGCCTCCCGCTAGGCAGCTGCGAAACCACTCGTGACTCGAGTCGGAGGAGGAATGGTGGATGGGACGGAGGACAATATTTGAAAGCTGCCATGTTGATCGGTGACGTCGTTCCCTTCGAAACCGTTGTTTCGGATCACCCCTTCCTTTTTTTCCTTGCCCACGCTAATATCAAGTGCGTCACGGCGTTTCAAATTTCTATGCCCTCTCCATCTTTCTGACTTATCCTCGAATTTCTGCTATCTTTTGTTCCTTTGTGAGTTATCATCCGCTTACGTCCAAGCCTTTGTTTCAACCCCGTTACTCATGCTCATCTTCATAGCCTAAATGGCTGGTTGAGGCCTGGACATCACTCGAAACAAGTCCGAAGTGTACGAAGTCTGAGTATTTATGGATTCACGCATTCTAGGCCCACTTTATTACCCGAGTTTTGTAGATTTTTCGCCGCCATCGCCGGCGCAGAGCCAACGGTCTCCTACTGCGTATGACAGCGCCGTGAAAGGTTGATCATGATCGTATAACGAGCAAGATCCAGGTTGAATCTGAACTTGAAGCTGAAACCGGTCTTTGCTATTTAAACATCAAGCTGTACGTGTAACGAAAACACGACTTGCCCACCTACTGAGTGCTGAGAAACGGGGGCCTCCTCCCGATCCAGTACGCGGCAATAATCTCTTGACACAAATCGGTGCCCTATTTTTTCACCCCATTTCGCTTCCACAAATTCGTCGGTTGATTATGTCCGCTTCAAAGGTAGGCTCGCGGCATCTTACTTATTTGAATGCTAAAACGTCCCTAGCTCTGCTCGTAAACCCACTCCCGCCTTTTTACATCCATTTACCTCGGAACACAGAACGAGATCCTCATTCTCATGCACATCTATGTCCACGATCATTCACATCTTGTCACCCTCGTTTTTCGCTTTACGCGTTCCCTGTGTTCCCGAAAAGCAACTTGAAGCCTCGACCTGTGCTAACCATGGAAGATCTCACTCCCGCGGCGCGCTTGTGAACCAACAACAGGCTTTCTACCGCCCATCCCTGATTCCCCCGAACCCCCGAGGCAATCCGAGGCAATCTGCTTTACATCATCAAATGGAATGACACTGG